>CABFPE010000037.1:1130315-1152972 GCA_900660155.1 Hofstenia miamia | reverse complement strand
AAAAAAGTGGGATCTCCTATGCTCGACCTCTCGACCAATCAGAAAAAAGTGGGATCTCCTACGCTTATATATATACTACTTACACTTTCCTTTCTATCTGTGAGTTGTCTCCAATCTTCTACTGTATCCAAAAGAGCATTCATAGTAGAAGAATGTTTTCTAAATCCAAATTGATTTTGATTAAACAAGTTGTATTTTTTAAAATAACAGCTAATCTGATTGTGTAAAATTTTTTCGAAATCTTATTAATTCCAGTTAGTATTTATATAGGTCTGTAGTTTGAGGAAATCTTGCTTATACTTTTTTTATAGATTGGAATAACTTTTGCAACCTTTAGTTCATCAGAATATTTGTTGAATTTAATGCATTCATTAAATAAGAAACACAGAGGTGTTCCTATAAAACTTAGAGATTTTTTTAAAAACCATATAGGACAGTTACAAGTTCCTTTAGTTTTTCTAATATTTAAACATTTTGAAGCATCTAGAAATTCATGCAAGGAAACATATCTAAAAGCAAATGCACTTGCATTGAACTTTAAATTTTTATGTTTCTCAAATTTGTTCGTGATATTATATTGCTGACCACTAAATTTTCCCAATTTTATGAAATCTTCATTAAATAAATTTGATATTTCCAATTTATTGTACACATGATTCTCTTATCTAATAGGTATTCAGGTTCAATATTTGAATGTGGTTTCAAAAAATTATTAATATATTTCCACTTTTGAGAATATATTTTAATTTTTTCAAAAGAAGATTTCAAAAATGAACTTAGATCTTGTTTACAACTATTCAATGCAATATTTCTGTAGATTTTATATTTCTTCATATTTTCATAACTTTTGTCTTTACACAAATCTTTATAGGCTTGATGTTTCGCGTTAATATGTTTCTTAGACTTTTCTGAAACCCATATTTTCCAACTAGGAATTCTATTTTGATTTAAAGAAATGATCTTCTTTGTAACTGGACAACGTTTATTCTATAATCGATCCAAGTTATTATTGATAAAGCGTAGTTTCTCATTAATGGACATTGAGTTATAATAGTTACGCCAATTTAGATTTAGTAAGTCCCAAAATAATTTTTCTTTGTTAAATTTTTTACAATAATTATAACATACCCATTTTTTTCTCTTTGTTGACTTTCATTTTAACATACGAGTATATTGCACATGTAATTTGATGATCGCAAATGAAAAACTATTATAGTTGGAAATGTCTGTAATTAAATAGTCAATCAAAGATGAGCTTTTTCCATTAATATGAGTCGGAATTGTTTTATTGAGTACTTCCAATCCGAAAATGTCTAACATCATGAACATTTGCATTATCATACTTATTTAGATAATTCTTGTTAGAATCGCCCATAAGAATTACTGACTTATTTTCAATCATTGCTTGTGATAATTCAGAAGATAGTATAACAGAAAATTCATTAAAATTTCTTCGATTGTTGCAATAACTTAAATTAATTAAATGCTTTACATTCGATATGAAAATTTCTATCCATAAACTTTCAAATTGGGTATTTTGAACATTTAGATCTTGACGTATTTGTGGATGAAAATGCTTAGGTATGATAAATAATATGCCGCCACTTCTAGTCTTTGTAGAATTTGTAAGATCTCTATCCTTATCTTAAACTAATTTTTCTTATAGATGTTGATGTTATCATTATCACTATCTTTTAACCATGTTTCCGTTAGCTCTTGGGGAATTAAATTGTCTACTTGTGTTATTTATAACAGAATTTTGTTTAATTTTAGATTTATACTAGGTTACAGTTGTTCTTTCATTGTTCCTGTTTGGAAATTCTGGGATCTTTATGTAAGATAAGATAAGATAAGACAATCTTTATTAAGAGAAGGTAAAACAGTTAAATATAAACTGATGGCTTCTCAAAATAGCGTCATTAAAAAAAACAAAAATCATACTATTTACAAACAATTGATAAACAGGCTAAGAATAAGTCTAAATTCTATTAATTGTGTAATTGCTATTATAGAATTTGTACCCTGTCCAAGATCCTCCTGGGATGAATTTTTGCTTAAGCATAAATCTTTTCACACTATTTCGGAATTCTTTCAGTTTCTTAATTTGCTTAATTTGGATAGGTAGATTATTCCATTGCCTTATACCTACATTTATAAATGAGTTTTCTTTGACTTTACGTCTGAACCTAGTGACAACGTATTTTTTAAATCGTCTATTGAAAATTTTACTGAATTCAGGGAGCTTTATCTTATCATATGGCGGAATTTCGTTAGCGACTTTGAAAAATAATGTAGCAATATTGATTTGTATTAATTGTTGAGAAGGACACGTTCCCAAAATATAATTTTTGGTGTTACTAGGATTTCTTTTGCAAACAATAAGGGCCCATTTATATTGCAGGTGAAGCTTATTTATCAATGATGTGTTCACATTTGAAAATAGTACACTCCCGTAACTTAGGTGGCTCATAACAAATGCATGGAATTGCTGAATTATTACATGAGGAGGTAATAGGTCAGCAATCGGAGAAATAGTTTTTATGCTAGCAGTAATTTATTTCAGTGTAGATTTAATGTGCTCGGAAAATGAAACTTTTGAATCAATTATTATTCCTAAATATTTGAAAATATCAATTGCAGAAATAGTTGCATTTTTGATAGTCAAATTATTATTTGTATGCAAGTTATTGTTCAAGGAGGGTTTCATTATGCAAAATTGCACTAATACGTAATTTGTGTATTGAAAAATAATGACTTTGTGATTGGCAGTTGGATTCCACTTTTTCTATTGCAACATCTAATGACTTGTTTGCGGAGAATATACAAGTATCGTCTGCGTATTGTATAAGATTACAATTAGTATAAAAGTTCATATCATTGACATAGATATTAAACAGAAGTGGTCCAAGAATGTTCCCTGCCGAACTCCTTTTTCAATATATAGCCAGTCTAAAAGTACTGAGTTGAATTTGACTCGCTGTTTCCTATTACTTAAAAAACTCGCAATGAAACTAGTACTATCAAGGGACAAACCCATACGTTTTAGTTTTTTTATTAGTATGTTATGTTCGATTGAATCAAATGCCTTAGAGAGATCTAAGCATGCAATAGCAACATATTGTTGATCATCCAATGAATTTCGCCAGTTCTCTGTTGCCTGAATAAGGGCATCATTTGTTGAAAAACCTCTTCTAAATCCAAATTGGGTTGCAGAAAGCAAATTATGTTTTTTAATATGCTCGAACATTTGATTAAATATTAGTCTTTCAAAAACTTTACTTATTGGTGTCGTGATTGAAATAGGCCCGTAATTAAGTGGGCACATTTCATCATTTTTTTGTAAAGCGGAGTAACATGTGCTTCTTTTAAGCAATCTGGGAATGTTTTGGATTTAATGCATTCATTAAAAATGTAGTTAAGGGGAATGCTAATTGAGTGTGCAGTTTCCTTAAGTATCCATGTGGGAATATTTGACGGCCCACTGGATTTGCCAGATTTCAATTTGTTTAAAACTTTGAGCATTTCATAACTAGTCGTAAATATAAAGGTAAAATCGGGTGCATGAGGCTTTTCACTTTCAAAAATTTTACATTATCCCCAGAATAATTGCTCAAATTTACGAATGATTTGCTTAAAATATTGGAGATTTGATAAGGATCCTTCTGCAATTTGCCGTAACCGTCTGTTATAGCTATGATCTTATTGGTGCCACGTTTATTGCGATTTGTCAGATTATGAATAAGACTCCATTTAGAATTTTGGGATAGCATTCCATTATATTCTTTTTTTATGAACGCATTATAGACATTACGATTTCCTATGTTACAAATGTTCCTAGCTCTCTTATAACGGTTAAAATTTACTTCACATTGGTTATTGATTTTTCGCGCAAATAAGTGTTTTACAATCGTCCGTAAACCACCCCTTAAAATTTTTTGAGTTATCTCTTGCTTTAAATTTATTAGGATTTGATAAAATACGTTTTTCAGGGTAATATAAGTTTACATAATGTTCAAGAACTTCTAAGAGTTTACCCATCATTTCATTGGGTTCGGTTACCGTATAAACACATTACCAGTTTTGATTTGTAAGTGCAGATTTTAGTTTATTTAAATTATCCTTATTTCGAATACGGGTTGTAACCCATTTTTTCGATATATTTTCACTAGTCTTAGGTACACTGATTGATACAATGCAATGACCTAAGAATGGTATTCCGTTGAGTAAAATTTAAAATTAAAATTAGATATTTCGGATGTAATGATGTAGTCAACTATTCTCCGAGAATTATGAGTCAGTCTAGTGGGAATTTTCGTGTTTGCAGAATTCAAATTATACGCGTTTAGTAAAGAATCTAATTTTGCTTTTTTAGAGTCGACCAGATAGTTAATATTCCAATCTCTGAGTAAAAGAACATCCTTATTTTCAGAACAAAAGATGAATAATTCAGTTTCTATTTGCTTGATAAATTCTGTCATATACTTTTTTGAAAGGCAATACGACACATTGAGTAATTGTTTTTTGTAGTGGGAGGTTTTAATTGAATTTTTTTAATTAAATCCACAAACTTTCAAATTTAGATTTACAATTTGCAATATTATGTCCGAATTTTGGATTATATATTTTGGGAACAAGGAATAAGACACCGCCACCTTTGACCTTTTCTAAGAAATTGTTTAAAGCTCTATCCCTACGAAATAATTCGTAAATTGAACTATCCAATGACCAATTTGAATAGGGTCATCACTAGACAACCAAGTTTCTGAATTTCCTATGATTGTTTCATTTAGGAAATTTGCCATAAACTGTCTGAATTGGAAATATTTAGCAGCTAGATTCTGAAAATTAATGTGGATATAATTAATCGAATTACTGGTGTTTAGTTGTGAGGCAAATGCTTCATAAAAAATGTTAGGACCCGGGTTTTTTCTATTCCCTGTGCAGAATGAAGATAAAATAATATCAAGGCAAAAAGAGGCATTTTTTAAAGCTTATCATAAGAGGAAATTCCCTTTTAGTGAGATGTAGACGAATTCTTAACCTGGATATTACAATTACTTTATATAGCAAATTAATATGCATTATTAGATAAAAGTAAATTTCTTAACTTGAAATTTCTCTTGCTGATAACTTCTGAGTATAAGTGAGCGTCAATCGGCGATTTTTGTTGCGGTTGATTGATTAGAAAGTGGTGATAATTAGGGGGTGCATACAAGGAGCGGTTTGCACTTTGAGTTTTGTGAAACAAAGAATTCTTTGATTAGCTTTGCAAGAGTTGCATAACCAGCCTTAGAAAAGTGAATGTTGTCGCGTGCGAAAAGCCTTGGGTTCGGCAGGGCGTTCAAAATAAGAGAGTTACAGTTCGGGAAAACACTGTATCCTAGTGATTTGGAGTTTTGGTGCAGAAGGGTGTTCATTTCGAATGCTTTACTGTTGAGGTGGCGATTGAACACGAAAGACGAAAGTTCTCCAAGAAATACTTGTGCGTATTTAAAAGTAGTCTTAACAGCTTAGATTAAATTTGAATACTTTTCTGTAAAATACTATTTATTGTGCATTAAATCATTGCGTCCAATAGAATAGAATAGAATAGAATAGAATGTCTTATTAAGTGTAGTACATTGGCATAATTATACACCTCAACAAAAGCTGCTAATACTACACTTAATGCGTCAATAACAACATAAAATACACAAAAACTATAAAAACATAAAAACAAAAAACATGGATTCGGAATTATCAGTTTACCCAGTTTATTGCTAATTAATGATATCTTTTAAAGAACTGGAATCATTTCCATGATGTAGAACCTATTTTAGGGATATTGTTTAAGGAGGTAGTTATTAATTTGATTTTTAAATTTAATTCGCTTTTTGATTCGCTTTATTTCAATTGGTAAGTTATTCCATAAATCAACTGTTGAGTTTAAAAATAAATGTTTAAGAAAATGCTTCTTGTACTTCACTTTACTGAATTTGGATGTCCTCGAAAGATAAGTTGAACGCGCATATAGGGAAATTGCAGTTTACTATAAGGTGAGCGCTGGTTTGAGATATCCCAAAATTTTATTAATGAAAAGTATCTAATGAAATTGAAGCATCATTAATACAATATAAACGTTTTCCATTCTTAGTAGAATAATTTTCGTCATAAATATTAGCTGCCCATTTGATTTGTGAGTCAATTTTATTATTAATGAGTGGTTTATGTTATTAAATAAGATATCACCGTATCTGTAATGACTTAATATTAGAGAGTTAACTAACATTATTTTCATTTTTGCGTTTATAAAATTTGCTACATGTGAAATAGTTTTAATTCCCATTGCCATTTTGCGTATGTGATTTGAATAGTTTAATTTATTGTCAATTGTCACTCCAAGATATTTGAAAGTTTCAACTTGAGCAATTTTTGACCCCGAAAAATTTAAAATATGTGATCGATGATCTTTATTAAATGGAGACATAACACAGAATTCTGTTTTAGTGGGATTTACAGTTAAATTAAGAATATTGAAGTATCTTAGCAATTGAGATAGATTTTTTTCTAATTTACTAATCGACGTTCTATTTGATAATCATATGTGTTTATACATGTATCGTCAGTATACTGTACTATTCCGCAATCATTGCTTAAACTGCAATTTAAATTATTAACATACAACGAAAAAAACAGAGGTCCTAAAATCGCACCTTGTGGAACACCTTTATAAGTTTTACCCCAGTTAGAAAATATACCATTTACTTTGACTATTTGAAATCGATCACTTAAGTGAGAATTTTTTTGATACTCTTTTTTCGGGTACTGTTTAATACGCGTGTGAGTTCCTCAATTGTAGCTCCTGACTAAGAGTGGACGGTGACTTTATGATTCTCTATACATTCTCTATACATTGACGATCCTAAGATTAAGAAATTGGTGTTATGCTTAATCATTCGTAGCTTGAGGTTTCTGGCAACGCGATTTAATTGTGTAGCTGGCGATTTGGTGTATATTACTAAATATATTTTTTTCAAAGCACTAGAATTTCTTGTACCCATTTATATTGAGTTTCGAAGTTTATTAGTTCGGATATATTTGATAATCTAATACTCCTATAATTAAAATGGCTAATTACCCTTTGATGGCAGGAATTACCAAAAAATCGACTAAAACCTGCATTTTGAGTTATGACTATTTTTTTACAAGAACAACTATTCAAAAAATAAAAATCGATTTTATCGTTGAAAATAGACTATAACCTGTCTTTTAGGGCATGTTTCTACACATAGCCCCAATAAATTGTCCTTTGTTCAGGGCAAAACAGAAGGAATTTTCCGTGAACAACTCTGTTTACACTAAGGAAGCCATCAAATCTACCTCTACGTACTATTTGGTATCAATCTGTTCATAAATTCAAGTACTTTCGATAAAGCACATCCTTATTATTTTGAACGTGTTTGAAAAGTTCCCAGCTTTGAATATTATAACCTCGTTTTCTGCTGTTTCCCTCGTTTTGGTTTTGTTTTCGTGCGGGTCATTTCCGTTTGTGACAAATTCTTGTTGCTGATTGGTCTAGCCGTGACCTTTGCTAGGCGACAACAAACGATTGTTCTATTTTTAACTAAGCACATTCTTCAAAATAAATAGTATTTTCATAAACAACTCATACTATCGGATCGCAAGCTCCTCCACCGTTGTCTTCTTGGAACAACCCAGAATGCAAATGAGTCGCTGCATTCGGCTCTCTGGAATATCAGAACAAAATATTGATTTACTGCTTTGTCGAATGTGATGTTTTCTGCCATTCAGGCTTTGGGAAAGTTTAATTTTGGATTTAAATTTTCCATTCTGGTGAAGGAAAAGCTGAGTGTGTTTACAGGATTCCATGGTCACCGCCTCGGGTCTGTGCATGACTTGCAACTACTTGTGAAGAAGCGCCGACAACAGAGGAGGCAAGCAAAGACCCACAGACAGAACTTGGGGACAAAGGATTTCACTACATTCCTGGAGTTTGATCTTCCAAATCTTTAACTGCGTTTTTCTCCATTTGTTCTTTTTCGCATGATTGGTTACATTCATTGTACAGCATGTTTTTTAACCAATTCTTTTCAAATTTGGTGTACAATTCCTTGTAATGTTACCTAACACTGCTATAGAACTCTTTTTTTGTATTTATCAAATACATCTTCTGTCGAATCCAATTTTTTGTTAGAATTTAAATTTGGGGGTAAAATCATAGGTTCAGAATTGTTGCCTATAATTTTTATTCTATTAATAAATTCAGAAATCTGGCCATATAGCAAAGTCAAGCATGCCATTATTGATATACATGCAAACCTTCAGTTTGATATACCAAATATTGGCTGAGAAATTAGAATATTTATAAACGTAAGCAAATATTGTGAAAAACAAGATGGCGGCGTTACCATAGCAACGGTGGGTCGTATGCTCATTTTAACTACCTTTTTCTAATGAGTGATTTAATATGTATCTATGGTTAAAAAATGAAGCTTATATCTTCATTAATAAGCGAAAAATTTTTTTGGGGCATTCCTGGCCTTAATAGAAAATTGGTTGGTTTAAAACGTGGCTTATAGTTTTTATACGAAGAAATATCTATATTCAGAAAGTGTTTGAACAATAAAGGATACTGATAACAATACCAATAGTAACTGTCTTTAGTTGTGATTTAGTGTGTTTATTAAAAAATAAATTTGAGTGAAAAGTAATCCCTAAATATTTAAAAGATAAAATATCGGAGTTTTGGTATTTTCTACTATTAGACACTTTTAGAACAATTTTTTTCAGCATTATAAGGATTTCGTAAGGTTTTACAATGATAAGAGGAGGGGGATCCTATTAACTCAGGATAAAGGAGATTGAGATTCAGACTATCCTATATGTTGAAAGCATGCTGANCACTGCTATAGAACTCTTTTTTTGTATTTATTAAATGCATCTTCTGTCGAATCCAATTTTTTGTTAAAATTTAAATTTGGGGGTAAAATCATAGGTTCAGAATTGTTGCCTATAATTTTTATTCTATTAATAAATTCAGAATTCTGGCCATATAGCAAAGTCAAGCATGCCATTATTGATATACATGCAAACCTTCAGTTCGATATACCAAATATTGGCTGAGAAATAAGAATATTTATAAACGTAAACAAATATTGTGAAAAACAAGATGGCGGCGTTACCATAGCAACCGTGGGTCGTATACTCATTTTAACTACCTTTTTCTAATGAGTGATTTAATATGTATCTATGGTTAAAAAATGAAGCTTATATCTTCATTAATAAGCGAAAAATTTTTTTGGGGCATTCCTGGCCTTAATAGAAAATTGGTTGGTTTAAAACGTGGCTTATAGTTTTTATACGAAGAAATATCTATATTCAGAAAGTGTTTGAACAATAAAGGATACTGATAACAATACCAATAGTAACTGTCTTTAGTTGTGATTTAGTGTGTTTATTAAAAAATAAATTTGAGTGAAAAGTAATCCCTAAATATTTAAAAGATAAAATATCGGAGTTTTGGTATTTTCTACTATTAGACACTTTTAGAACAATTTTTTTCAGCATTATAAGGATTTCGTAAGGTTTTACAATGATAAGAGGAGGGGGATCCTATTAACTCAGGATAAAGGAGATTGAGATTCAGACTATCCTATATGTTGAAAGCATGCTGAATGACATTGATAATAACCACATAATTGACGATAAAAAATAACTGATCATGTGTTTCCAATTGCATCCGCAGGAGAATACATCAGTTCGTTAAAAGTGAACGAAATGAAAATATCAGTAATGAACTAGATCTATTCATATCGTGAAAAGTAGAGAAATAATAGGCCAAGTAAAATCTCGTATCAATACTGAACTTTTCAAAAAATTATAAGACAAGTGAGTTGCATAAAAAACTGATCATCAGATATGAATTAAACCAAAATGCACCAATATCATTAGATTCGATTCGATTATGAGCACAAAATCTTGAAAAAACAATACATGTGGCAATAATATAATTCTGAAAAATAAAATTAACAAAGTTAAAACAACACCTAAAAGCAATCAAAGTGGCTGTAGAAAAGGCGTAGANGTGAAGGAAAAGCTGAGTGTGTTTACAGGATTCCATGGTCACCGCCTCGGGTCTGTGCATGACTTGCAACTACTTGTGAAGAAGCGCCGACAACAGAGGAGGCAAGCAAAGACCCACAGACAGAACTTGGGGACAAAGGATTTCACTACATTCCTGGAGTTTGATCTTCCAAATCTTTAACTGTGTTTTTCTCCATTTGTTCTTTTTCGCATGATTGGTTACATTCATTGTACAGCCTGTTTTTTGTTTTTTAACCAATTCTTTTCAAATTTGGTGTACAATTCCTTGTAATGTTACCTAACACTGCTATAGAACTCTTTTTTTGTATTTATCAAATACATCTTCTGTCGAATCCAATTTTTTGTTAAAATTTAAATTTGGGGGTAAAATCATAGGTTCAGAATTGTTGCCTATAATTTTTATTCTATTAATAAATTCAGAATTCTGGCCATATAGCAAAGTCAAGCATGCCATTATTGATATACATGCAAACCTTCAGTTCGATATACCAAATATTGGCTGAGAAATAAGAATATTTATAAACGTAAACAAATATTGTGAAAAACAAGATGGCGGCGTTACCATAGCAACCGTGGGTCGTATACTCATTTTAACTACCTTTTTCTAATGAGTGATTTAATATGTATCTATGGTTAAAAAATGAAGCTTATATCTTCATTAATAAGCGAAAAATTTTTTTGGGGCATTCCTGGCCTTAATAGAAAATTGGTTGGTTTAAAACGTGGCTTATAGTTTTTATACGAAGAAATATCTATATTCAGAAAGTGTTTGAACAATAAAGGATACTGATAACAATACCAATAGTAACTGTCTTTAGTTGTGATTTAGTGTGTTTATTAAAAAATAAATTTGAGTGAAAAGTAATCCCTAAATATTTAAAAGATAAAATATCGGAGTTTTGGTATTTTCTACTATTAGACACTTTTAGAACAATTTTTTTCAGCATTATAAGGATTTCGTAAGGTTTTACAATGATAAGAGGAGGGGGATCCTATTAACTCAGGATAAAGGAGATTGAGATTCAGACTATCCTATATGTTGAAAGCATGCTGAATGACATTGATAATAACCACATAATTGACGATAAAAAATAACTGATCATGTGTTTCCAATTGCATCCGCAGGAGAATACATCAGTTCGTTAAAAGTGAACGAAATGAAAATATCAGTAATGAACTAGATCTATTCATATCGTGAAAAGTAGAGAAATAATAGGCCAAGTAAAATCTCGTATCAATACTGAACTTTTCAAAAAATTATAAGACAAGTGAGTTGCATAAAAAACTGATCATCAGATATGAATTAAACCAAAATGCACCAATATCATTAGATTCGATTCGATTATGAGCACAAAATCTTGAAAAAACAATACATGTGGCAATAATATAATTCTGAAAAATAAAATTAACAAAGTTAAAACAACACCTAAAAGCAATCAAAGTGGCTGTAGAAAAGGCGTAGAAATGAAATAATCGACAAATCTTTGCAGTTCTTTGAAGTCATAACCCCATGACTTCATGACATTTTCAAAAGAGAATCTGACTTCTGCTAGTTGTAAAGTGTTTGTGAGAGCATCTGACTTTGGAGCAATTAATAGAGTGAAAACTAATGCAAACAGATTTACTTCATTCGGACGAAATACTTTTAAGCTAGAAGAAAAATTGAATGTCTTTATAAGGGAAGAAATTCCTCCAAAATGAGTCCGTAAATCCTAAAGGTTTTAATAAAGATTTCATAATTACATACATAACAGTAAAATAGAACTATATGAAAACCATCGAAGTTGAAAATTAAACAGACGTTCATTTGCCTAACACATTTGTAGTTTTACATTTGTATTAATTGGTTCATTCCAGCTTTTTTTAAACTAGTATTTCACAATAATAAAAGTAGGGATTGAAACAACCCTTATGAATATAAGGAACCGCTATTGAAGAAAGAATGTTAACTACATTAAACTTGCAAATTTCGTCGAAATATTAATATGCCATAACAGCATTGATAATATATGCTATATATAGAGTAGTGTATTTATGATTGAAAAGCTTTTACATTGGGTGCAAGTCTGATTGAAAATGTAAGTCTATTATAATTTACTTTCTCAATTAGATCGTTTCGAATAGAGGTTGGTGTCGGCATTGATGAATGCTAAAATATAGTGATATTCTTGATATTCTCATGGTAAGCATTAAATTGATCTCACCCAATTATTAGTACTAGACTGTAATAGAGTGCAATAGCCTTACATCACACTGTAAAAGTTTCCCAAACAACACTATGCTGCTGTAATCTGGCAAAACACTGTAATTCAGTGAAAAATAGGAAAAAATAGGAGATGCTGAGTTCTGCCAACCACAAATAAACACCATTAAGAGGTAACCCTGAAAAAAATATTTTTGCCACATGATGTAAAATTAGTAAAGCATCAAATTTTCATGAAAAAGTCAATTTTGAAAATTTAGTGAATTACTGTGTTTTGCCAGATGACAGCAGTATGCTTAAATATATCTTTATATACACCATGCTGGCCAAAAGTTAAGCATAATATAGTTATATAATTGCTAAATTCTAGTTTTTAATAATATAAAATCCAATATACCCGGTATATTTTAATAAAAAGTGAAAAATGGTAAGTGTAATATTGTTAGCATATCAGTATTTAGTTGAAACACTTTTTGCCATTAGCACTGCCTCAATATGATCTGGCCTAGATTCCACAAGAGTATGGCAGTATTCCAGTGCGATATTGTTCAGCCAAATTTGCTTGATTCTCTTTATCAGATCTTTTTCTGATGAAAGATGTAGGTCTGCAATCTTTTTCCTCAACGGTGATGATAGAATATGAATTTTGTTTTGTTCAAGCGAGATCTTGACCAACCTAGCCGTATGGCAAGGAACCCCATCTATTGGAAAACACTACATTTTTCGATTAATTTTTTTTCTTAAATAATAGCATCTATAGGCTTTAATGCTGAATAAAAACCATTATGCTAAACATATATATATATACATAATAAAATATAGACTGTGCTAAAATTAAGCATATATCAGGCGTAATTGACACAGGAATTCTCAAGTGGTTATGGTAAAAGCGATTGTTGTGAAGATCTGAGTTTACTGTCATTGTGGCATTAATGGCATAATGATTCGAAAAAGATACTTTCATCAAATCTCAATTAGTTATAGATAAGTTAGTGACAATAACATCCAGAATATTACAAGAATTGTATGCGGCACAATGTTCTAACTGTTGGTATTTATTATCAACAATAAAATGAAGAAAAGACATTATAGTCGTGTCTGTAGATGCTATATCATACCAATCAATTTCAGGCTGGTTGAAATTTCCAGTAATAAAAAAAATGATTCCAGCATTGATGATAAGGACTAGATCTAAGAAGATTATAAATACAAATCAACAAAGATGAAAAGCCCATTTTTATGTAACAACAACAATTAAAACCGACCGTTGAATCAATTTCTTTATTAGAATAGGTAGACTTGCATAAAATAGGCTACCAGTGGAAAAATCCTTGCATGCAACCACAGAGTAAAAATTATATAGAAGAATATTATCTTTGAAATCACTATCGAGGTCATTTCTCTGTTACACAGACAATGTCTGGTAAATAAATAGATATTAAATTGAGAAGAGCAATACGCTTCTCTAGAGATAACAAACTATGACAGTTTATTGTGAAAATAGCACAAAAGTCGGCTAATCAATTAAACTTATACTTGGCCATCAAGAAACAGCTTCAAGTTGCTGAATGGGAATCGAGACTCCCAGTTCCATCTTGTATCATATCATAACGTTTCCTAAGAATAATATTTTCAGTCAATTTATCCTTAGGGGAGACTTCCAACAAAATTAATATATTTTTATGGCTTTACTGCAACACGTGCGTGCATCCGATACAGAATTGAAAGTAACAAGTATGGGACGAGAGGAATTTTGTTTGTATGTGCCTAACCGCATACATTCGCTAATTGATGTGATTAGGTTTAAATTTGCACATGAAATTTCTATAAGTTGTTTGACAGCAAGCTTGTCTTTTATTCTCAGAAATTCCAATAAATTTCAACTGCAGCAAATGAACACGTTCACCTTGAGATTGCCGCAACAGCTTCCTAAAACTAGCATTAATTATATCCACCCTTCTAGCTATTTGTTCAGAAAAAGAAGCAGTTTATAGCGCCACTTATAGTTTTTATTATTTCTTTAATGCTGCCTTGCACAAAAAAAGTATTAGAAGAGAACTTAGCATCTTTTAGATGGACGATAGAATCCTTCAGTAGGCAAATCAGCCAATATTTTTTTCAGTTTGTCAACGAGAGACTTGAAGTGCTCATTGTTGATAGAGACCAGGTCATCAATCTTTGGAAAATGGGTAAACAGAAATATACCAATTTATGAGTTTAAAGATATTATTGCAGAGTCGCATCAATTTTTTCTGATGAAAAAAGAAAAAGAAAAAGAGAATATCTCTCGCAAGAACATTCTAATTAGTGGTGAAATAGCAATAGAAAATGTGATTTTTCTCAAAATTTTGAAAACACCTCTAGAAAGAATTGGAAAGATTTACAATGATAATGTGTTTCTGCAGACAGACATGAGATACCCCATCATTTTAATAGCCTGAATAAGAAGACATCAGGGATTTCATTTTTCATCAGTTGATTTTATTGTTTCTGAAAAATTTATATCAATTATTATACAAGGCCAATTCTTTGTAAAAGAACTAAATGGAAGCAATATGTGGTGGTACAATTTCTCAAAGCTCATTAATACTTGCATATGACAGATATTATTTAATTTTAGTGGTATTTATCATTTTATATAAAATGATTGTCATTATAATTTTGAAGTAGACACTTTCACCTAAATTCAATATTTTTGTATGCTTTCAAATAAATTACTTAATTCCTATAAGATTTTGTAGCGGCATATACCTAAAGCTAATTGTCATTATACAAATTTTGGCACACCTTTGCAATTTTTAAAACGCCTTCACTGTATCTTTTCACCCAACAGAGACCGTGAAGAGTTATATAAATAGTAAAATCACATGTGTTCCTATTCGTCCTAAGAGGTGAATATCAACTCTTTTAAAATTTAAAAAAAATTGAAGACCAAATATTCAAATTTTTATTGAAATGTAACCTCAAGAGCTAAAAGACACATTATAGTCTAAATACTAGATTTTTGAAAAAACTTAAAAAACCGTTCCTGTTCACCCCATTCGACGATATTTTGCAAAAGACAAATATCATTCATAAAATATTAGCTCACGTAACCTCTCCCCAAAAAACACCCCTGGTAAAAACAAAGCAATATCGGTAATTTTATACAACTGAATGAAATACAAACCAGATTTTGAATACGATCACTGTGTCGCAGGGCTGCACTGTTCAGCATTGGAATTACTGTATTGCTAAGCATATTAATAATTTGTCGATTAACGACCAAGCGCCGTCTTTCAAAGGCGTCGCGGGAATCAAGTAGCGGTGTGAAAACATTGGATTTTGCAGAGTGATTCTCTTGCGACTCATTTGATTCTTCATTAGTAAAAGCTTTACCATTGAAAAATTCCTTAACCTAGACACAAAATGATTAATGTATGATTGAATATAAGCGATCACTATACAATGTCACCTAAAAACATAAAATTGAAATTGAATTCACCAGGTGAAGGAAATCAAACATATTGAAAATTTACCACTCGTAGTTATGGTATTAATTACAATAATGAAATATCCAATACTTAAATTTAATTTTAATATAGAGAAAAAATTCAGCTGTTTTAGCTAGTCATTTAAATCAATCAAATTGTACAATCTAGGTCACAAATACAGCAACATTTTAACTTTAAACTAATATGAATTATGTAAGATGAAGTTATAGCTGGATATGAAACAAATGGCTAATATTTGTATTCAACAGAACATGTATAAATAATTTATAAAATAAATATGTATGCAAGCCACGAACGGGGGGAGGCAACTGCCTCCCTTTCATGGTGAGTTGGTGCAATTGATTAGAGTTTTATCAAATCGAAATTTCGAATTTCTTAGTAATACTTGAATTAATAAATCTAAAATGTATTTACTTTTGGGATGAATGCATAGCAACATATTTTCAGAGTTGGAAATGTGTTGGCCTAAGGTTGGGTCGGGCCGGGCCAGGCTTGGGCCTAATGTTTTAATTGGTATTTGAAATACAAGAAAAAATTTACTTGAAAACTGAAATTTCAAATAACAAAAACATTCTTTAAATTTAATCAGCCCTGCATTGTTGGTTGCTGCAATACTTCTAACATAAAATTTTGTCTGCTACAAGCAAAGAGCGTTTATGTTAATTTGTGAGATGAAGGCGTTTAACAATTTTAAGACAAAACCAACGAAAACTTAAAAAAATCTCTTATAATATAAGTTTAATGTATGCACAAATTTAAAACAATTTAGAAGATTTTTGTCTTCATTGGTAACATTTGTGAAAATGCAGATTCATTGCTATTTGGTAGCAAAAAGTAATCATTTACAGGAAGGGCTCATGTCTGCTCCAGACCTACGACCCTGCATTACACGTTTATTACATTAAAGTTAACAACGCAATTTGAATTTGAACAGAATTGAAATAGCATTGTTGACGGAGTAAAGCGGATATGCACATATGCACATATTGCCTCTATGAGGCAAAAGACTCTATCAGTGACGTAAAAGAAAAATAATTTGGGCCGGGCCGTGCTTGGTCCACATAATTGCTATTTTGAAATGGACTGGGCTGGGATTGGCTTGGGCCTAAGCTGCATTGGGCCAGGCAGGACTTGGGCCTAAGAAATCGGCCCAATTCCAACTCTGAATATTTTTACTTTATGAAGTGCATTTATTTTTCAATTCTAATGGATATAGATATATACATCTGAATTATACTATTAATACAAAAAACACAAATCATTTTTAGGAAAATAAAAATTTTTCTAGATCGTTATAGAAAATCTGTAATTTCTTAAACCAAGTTTAATCTTTGAAATGCATTATATCAGATATAAAGTGTTCCTATAATTGATTTCAAAATTGTTGAGTGGTAGAAAATAACAAAACATAAGCCTATATTCTTATATTTATACACAAGGGATGGGAAATTAAAGCAGAATCTAGCACATTACATCAGGTAAACAAATGCATGAAAAATAAGATCTCATATCCTTGTTCTCTTTCAATTAAATAATTAAATTTCCTCAAAAAGAAATTGATTTAAAATATAATATTTTTTCAACAAAAGCAGGTTTCTAAAATATTGCACCTCACACGTGCACTAAATTTTTTTGCCCCTTCTTTAAGAAGTTTCTCGCGGCGTACTTGATGCAAGATATTGCATTTTGCAGTAAGTTGGATGCAAAAAAATAGTATGCAGTTCTACCAATTTTACTTTCTCAGATCCCACATTAAATATTTTAGAAGAATTCAGGTTAATGATAAAAACAAAAGTATCATATTAACAAAGGTATGGTTAACTGGATGTTTGCCGAATACTGCATTTTCACTGAACTTGAGCAAGTCCAAAAGAGTTAAGCAACTATGTTGCGGTTTACCGTGTAGCTCAAACCGTCTTATTATGAAGGTCGTATAGATTGCTGCAGTGTCGCGGTAGCAACGTATTTAGTGGTTGCTGTAACCTGTGCATAAATCATTCGACCCGAAAAGAAATTTTTCATGCAAAGCCATAGGAACTCGGCTACCCACAACCGACATATTGACATGAGTTCACAGCAGGGTTCATCAAAAACTCTTGTTCTGTTCGAAATTAAACGTGAAAAGGTTTAGAGATGTTCTGAATGATAAATAAGTTTCCCGGTAGTAAATGTATGTGAAATTAATTGTTGCACGTATTTTAACATTCTTGGAGGTGATATTGCAGCTCCAGAGTTTGAATTTGCGCTAGTGATTGTAAAACTAGATGAACTGCCAAATAATGCAATTTTTGCCCAGCACATTGTGAACGCCTTAAAAAATTTAGATAGCAAGGAAAAATTTTCTTTTGCTGCTCTCTGGCGCTTCTGCATACATGGTAACGGCTGCTAAATGTCTTAAGAACTTTCACTCGAGACTTTTTTCATAGGACATGCGTGGGGCATTTACACCGGAATTGTGTTGAGAAAAGCAGGAGCAAATACAAGAATGATGATAAGCTGGTGACCACCTCGCACAGTATTTGTTTCATAAAACTGGTAGTCCACCAATTCGAATGATTACAAGATCGGGTATATAGCTGAAAACTGTCATCGGATACTATGCCCATTATTTACCAGAAATAGTGCTGCCGATGCAGATGATGGCGAATCAATACATTGTGTCAAAACAACAGTCAGAAGCATAAATCTAGAAATGGAATTGATGGAGATTACCCGGTCTTTTGGAACAAATTGACCAAGTAGAATCCCGAAAATATTCTATGATCCAAGCATACAACAACTTGCAGTGCTTTGACTTCAAAGAAGATCGATTTGCACGTCGGGGATTATATGCAATAAAGAATCGAGCTGAACATAGTCAATTGTACTATGCCAGAAATCAGTCCCGCCAAATGTACAAAATTGCAATCATGCACAGCTACGACATGTTCAGTTGAAAGAAGCTTCTTCTGAAGAAAATGTTGCGCAAAGATCGCAACTTTCTGCCTGAAGATTTGGGGAAATATTTTATCTTCCCTTTCACCATTATGCTGATAAATAGTGATAAATAAAATTGATTCTTCTCCTTAATCCCCAGGTGATTCACGTACTCAATTAACTTCTGTACAATAGACGAATTACTAACAAAGCCAAAGGCTTTCTTAAAGTTTATCAGTAGCAAAAATCGCAAAAATGAGTAGGATCCTTCCAATTGCTCAAGTACTGCAACATCCGAATCAAGGAAAACATTTAGAGTTACAGGGAAAAACACTGCACTGTCTTTCATCATATAACGGCTTAACTATGTTCTCTTTCAATAATTAATTCCTCAATTAATTTCTTGGGAATTGCTCTAGTGCAAGCCTCATCGTGCCATTTTTTCAAGCAAAATATTGGACCACCTGTAAACTCTAGTTCAAATTGCGTTTGTGGTTAACTAGAGACAATAGTCCCCACTTCTACTCTACTTACAGTTAAATTTATATATTGTTTACAAATTTCAAACTATTAGCTTTAATATTAAATAAAACATGGTTCTAAAATATTCAGTGTTAAAAGGAATAAACACTTTACATTAAACTCAATAAAAAATCATACACTCAATGAACTATATATTACCTTCATATTATAATCTTCAGCATCTTTTTGTAATTGTGAAAATTCAGGTAGTTTCCCAATAGGTTCTTGACGATCACTTAAGGGATTTACTTCAATGGGTGGAGCGAAACAACGACTAGGCAAATGGGATTCCGATGACGAAAGAAATTCAAGTGTTAAAGGTGTTCTCCATGACATGAGTATATTGCAAACATCACCATATGATAAAGTCTCTGATGGCTCTTTCCTAAATTTACTTGTTTAAAATGTTAATTGGAGAATAGTACTCCAAAGGCTCTTTATAATTGCTCCAAATAAATGAAATTATTGGACATGAAGATAAGCCACAGATCAGCTGTAAATCAGTACTTTACAATTGAGATATGTATTTGAAAAGCTGATATTTAAAGCAAATTTGGATTGAATCGAAGGTCTTCTAATTCTAAGAGTTCCAGAAAATTAAACATAAGGTACACGTTTATAAATTAAATTTATAATAAAAATATTTTGGGGGCATCTCTGTAAAATAATATTGACTAACGGTTAATTCTGTTAGTCCAAGACATTATGCTAGGTAGTCCCCTGAGCGCAAGTCGAATACATTGTGACTTTTCCAAATTTTATATTATTAGTGACCAATTATAAGCTTCTGATACTAAATTGCGGCTTCTTGTATTCGAATTAAATAATAAAACGAATGGTAATTGGGAAAAACAAAATACATGCATTGGTTAGACACGGCAATCTGGACTTACATTTGGCATACGTACCTAAGGCTAGAAGCCATTTTTTATTCTTTTTTAACAAAAAACTTTGAAGTATAAATTGTAACAGAATGTCTGTGTTATCGGTGTATTGTAAACAATTTATTCTTTGACGGAATGAATAGCGTATTTTTCAATGTTAATTGATAGGATGTGAAATCAGGGATGGGTAATATTATAGTTAAGGAGATCCAATTTTGAAACACAAATTCCGATTTTCTGGCCTAACGATAGCTCAATTTTAACTTTAGGTAAAAGTGGGGATTAAGAAAAACAATCAATTTTTTTAAATAGTGGACATAGTATCCGATGACAGCTCTCAACCATGTACCACATCTTGTAATCATTGGAATATGTGGACTTCCAATTTCATGAAACAAATGTCTGCACGAGGTGTTCTTCATCGTCACAGCCTTTAAAGTGGTCACCAATTTTTCAACATTCTTGTATTTGCTCCTGATCTCCTTAGCACAATTATGGTGTGAATGCGCCATGCATGTCACATGAAAAAGTCTCGAGCAAAAGTTCTTAGGACATTTAGCAGCCGCTACCATGTATGCAGAAGCGCCAGAGAGTAGTAAAAGAAAATTGTTCCTTGCTGTCTTAATATTTTAAAAGCGTCATCAATGTGCTGAAAGCAACTACATGATTGGAGGGTCCAATTTGCTTTACACACACTAGCACAAATACAGACTCTGAATCTGCAATATTTCCTACAATAATGTTAAGATACTTGCAAAAATTGATTTCAGATTCATCGACTACCAGAAAGACTTTTTTATCATTAAGAACATTTATAACACGAGTTTCTTCGTTCTCTGCAATTTGTTCGACTTTGCGCAGGGTAGTTGACTCACTGGACATTGGCCATTTCATATCTACATGTAGAAACAACTTCTGCATGCCAGGGTGTCTCATTTTTTCAATGGGATGTTGACTGCCAAAAAAGCCTTTTCAGCAAAGTCTTTGTCTGGAGGAGCATAAAGAATGTATTTTCGTGAGGGACTGATTCATGCACTGAGTGGAAAACAGTTTATAATTAGGGAAAGATAAGCATGGCCTTGACTTTCGATTTGCATATTCTGGCATTCCTGCCTTTGACGTTTTGTTTAAGGATCATATTAAAAAATCAGTGATTCAGTAGCTGTAACAACATTGGAGAGAACATCTGGATAATTTTCAATCCTTTCTCGAATGCTACAATGTCTTTTCTGTTCTTTTTCTGTTCAAAAATGAGCTTCTTTAGCACAAACTTTGCAGACATTTTTTCTTTCGTAAGCCATTAGCTAAAACTTGATGAACTGCTTTATGGTTCTAATTTAAGTGTTCAACAATTAATATGGTAGGACTTTCAGATTTCTCTGATTCGTTAAACGTGCTCATAATTTCTCGCAGGAGATGGCATTCCTGGCAGATATTCATCTTCGATAGAATCAATTTCTTTAGAAAATGTTTTGAACAACCTAAAAACTAGTGCTTTTAATATAGCAGTCCATATGTAGGAATAGTTACGCCGCAAACATGATCTCACAGTTGCTCCTATGATGTTGCTAATTGCACTACTAATAGAGAACGTCACAATGCTATATATTTTACAGGGAAGTTCCCAGGGTATTCCCCTTCCTAATGTTATGTGAACAGTCTCATTACTTAATTTACAGACCTTGAATTCAAAATTTGCATTATTATATATTGTTGTATATCAAGCGAATTTTACCACTCACCCTTGGGTAAATAGCTAAAAAGATTGTAAGTATCACTTTGTAAATTTGTATTGGTCCTGAATGCATCATTGTAAAATTTTATGAGGGAAGTATCATCACCAAATCCACATATTTCATTATGTTAATAATATATATTGCAAACAAAAGTACTGTGACATGCGCTCCTCGATCGATTGTAATATACTCAGATTTCATATCAATACAATAGTAGTCTTATTAAATAAAAATTATTTTTGAATAACTTAGTTCTTACACAGGTGTTTCAGAAAGATTACATTTCGGAAGTGAACTTTGTACTTTATTCGTCTTTGAAGTCGTTTCGAGCTCATCTTGAACGGACAGTTGATGCAACTCCTAAACAACAGCGACAAAATAGCAAAATGTGGGGAATAATATGGAAAATTGGAGAGAACAAACTGCATAAATTAAAAAATTTAAAAAGGATTAAAAATTTCAAAAATTTCAACATAATTCTTCCATAGAAGTCTCAAATCTCATTGCGAATTCACATGCGTTTTTCTTAATGCAACCTAGAACAATACATCCATGATGCACGCATTTGTCTAATAGGAGGATTGATGGCTTGTCTGATGGTGTGCTTGACGAGAGTGATATCATTGCTAAACATTCTTGGCAAAATTGATCATACACATTTGATAGTGTATCAACCGTTAAAGCATGGTAGATAGTCAAAACTGTGTTAAATATTAGCAACTATGGAAATTTGGGTTATTATTCAAAATAATTAAAAGGTAGAATACATATATATATATATATATATATATATATATA
>CABFPE010000037.1:1115088-1125942 GCA_900660155.1 Hofstenia miamia | reverse complement strand
ATATATATATATATATATATGTATATATATATATAATATATATATATATAATATATATATATTATATATATATATATTATATATATATATATATATATATATATATATATATATATATATTCCATGTTATATACAAAATATTTTTCAAAACAATTTCATTTAAAAAACGTATTTTTTTCTCATCAAAATTTCTGATAATGAATTACTCACTGAACATGTAGCTTTTTGCAACAATGTGTAAATTGCTGTGATCGGGACAGGCTCAATTTAATGGTTGTCCGGTAGAAAACTTTTTTTGTGTATTGACACAAAATTTTCAGAAAGTGTGTCATGACCAAAGATCAATCCATTAATTTTTTGAGCTGATACAAATCATCCTTTGTTAATAGATTTAGTTAATAGTTGGAAATGAATTGAGATGGTGTATACTTAAAAATTTTTGAAAATACGTAAAATGTCGCTCCTCAATATCTTACTTCACTTTGAAAATTAAGCTAGTAGAAAGTTTTACATTTCACATACTTCGCCCAGTAAAGAATATTCTGCATTGTATAGCACTCATATAAAAAAAGAAATAAAGAAAACTTAAAATGTCATTTTCACTCTCATTAATTGTTGAGTTTTCGCGCTTGATTTGAATTTTAACATTAAACAACCAACATAACATTGCGGCAATAAGCAGTCAACGCTAACTAGTTTTACTGCAAATACTATATGCTCAAGATGCACTAATGAAAAATTTGCAATGAATTGCACACCTCTGTAGATATAAAGTGAAAATTTTCAATTTGAAATGAACAGGCCTCAATATAAATTATTTTTGAGACAATTAGTGGACCCAACAAAATTTAATGTAATTTGCTTTGGCAAGGTGATTGAGGTAGATGTCTCTCACATAACAAAAAATGTTGAAAATGCGATTACTGAAATGAAAAAATACTAGGAAATATTAAAAACTTTACTTGGATTAAATGCAAACAATCAGATAACCGCCCTGCACAACTTGATAGTAACACAAAAATTAGCATTAATGGTTTTCCAGAAAGTAGTAAGAGCTGTGTTGGTGAAATAACAAAAGAGGAGAAAAACAATGTTGTTAGATCTTTTAAGATTTCAAATGATACGAAAATTCGATAAATATAAAACACGTGCTTTGCTTGTACGTCTTAAAGGCCGATACTAAAAGTCAATCATTTGCTTCGTTCTATTCATTAAATGTAAATTGCATACTTGGAAAGTTCAGTGAACTTGAATACGTACTAAACAGTGAAGATTTTTTTATTGTCAATTTACAAGTGACAAAATTAACTACAGAAACTACAATTACATTGCTAGAACTACAGGATATTATATTGCGCGTCAGTACAAAAAAGTGGTACTTTCAAGATTGCATATTACCTTGCAATCATATTAAATCCCAAGGTAACATGTACAATGAAATTTCGAAGGACCTTACTTGGAACTCACATGTTAATTATTTTTATTCGCACTACAAACATACCTTTGAAATATGCAGAAGAGGTGTTTGTAAGTAATATCACAGAACAACAAAGAAAATGTTTGAAGAAACCTTTGAAATTATTTGCAAGATTTACAAATATACAAAACAGGTGAACTAGTAAAATTGCTAAATATAAAATTTGAAGAAAAATTTCAAAAAACTCTCATAATAAAGAACATGTTCTATATAAAGAAATACCATTTTCAAAGCCTATAACACGATGTACAGTCGTATTGCCCGAAGTTAAACTCAATGTTATAAAAAATGCATGTCTCTATCTTGAGCATGGAAATTGTCCGCAGTTCCTATAATATGCGATTCTTACTCCTTTTTACTTGTGTGCAAAGAAATTCAAACGGAATTACATACATACATGAATTTTTCTAATAAACTTGTTCCCGAGAATATAAATAATCGTACCTTTAATATTAATTTGTGCCCTAAACACTTACTTTGCTCTCCCAAGATTAGAATTACGTCCCCTATAGAGGAAATCTGTAAACAAAAACTAATAGCATGCTTTCGGTAAACACATTAAAGTGGGATAAACTGTTATTTAGTATTTAAAAACTTCACATTTACAATAATAGAAATTAAATGTTATTAACATTTTATAAAAACATAGTTGCAATTTACTTCAATAGTTCATTATTCACATATATAAACGTGAAATGAAATATAATAAACATCAAAATCTCTCAGGAATGTATTTCATATTTGTTTAAGAATATAGAATGCCATGATTTGTTCCACAATCATATGTATAAAATAATGATTGCAATTAGAATTCAATAAATGCAATAATTTACTATCTCATATCTGAATAGATATAATTTAACGAACTGTATTAAGCTGCATTGCTAGGGCAAAGTTTTTATATCTAGCTCTAGCGTAATAATTATGATTTATGTCTATGTGTCTTTACATTTCTTTAAAGTTCATATGTGTAATATGTGTTTGTAAAATTTGCGCATTCAGATTGACTGATAAAATAGATGCATATTTATTTTCTTTGAAACAAAACTTATCCAATGGTGTTGTGACTGCAGCTCAATATTCGCGATGAGCTTGATATTCAAGTGCAAGAAAAATTTATATAAAAATTTGAATTTATAAATAAGCACAAGTAAGTAAGTAACTTTTATTTTAAATCGGATACACATCCAATTAAGTTAAAATACATCAAATTGGGGAACAAGGAAACGAATGAAAAAATAGAGCATCTAAAAACAAAAAGACTCTCAAGCTTAGCAACAAATAGATAGTAATTGCCTAAATGGAAAAATAGACAGCGGCGGTAGATCTCCTAAATTTCAGGAATTCTGATGGAATCCAAAGCTGCAATGCCAGGAATCGACAAACTATGATTATGGGGAGATTTTTTCTGTTGAACTTAGGAGTCGTCAAGGATCGAGATTGCAACAATCACAGGGTAGTTATCGTCAGAATAAGTCGCCAATTTCGCCCTATGAGCATACACATGAGGAATGCCCATATCACCAGTTGCAATGCTATACACAATCGGACCACTGCATGTCCCCTGCGGGACCCAAATGTTGGTGATTAATGGAGCGGAATAGCTTCCTTGAAACTGCAGTGAGACCGACTTCGGAGAAAGTCTAAAAGCAAACTGATGACGAACGGATTGATAGCTGGTGTAAGACCCAGCAAGCCTCCAGAATCCTGATGTGTGAAATACAATTGAAGGATTTCGACATGTCTAGAGTAACAATGCAAACATAATCGTGTCATTCAAGATCTTTATGACAGCCCCAGAACAAGATCCGTGCTTTCTAAACCTAAACTGCGTCTTTGCGAGACCCACCCAATACTGAGCGTCAATAAAATGCTTGAAGATTAATCGGGGAAGAATGCACCTCACCAACACAGCCCGTAAATCCTTGGGTTCCTGCACACTGGCAGTTTTTGACATATGGGAAATGCTGGAGATTTTCCACAATGAAGGGAACTACGAGCTTCTAATACACTTGTTGAAGCTATGAGAAACAATTTCAGCCATGAAAACTGCGTCACATTGATAGATCCAATACAGAAGATCATTCGGACCCGTGGCGGTTTTATGTACAGAACACAATGCTTAATATAAATTATCTCTGTATGAGATACTCATCAAGCTGAGATGCTGAAAATTGGTCACAAGTGGTCACTTTATCCTTCTGCAAATAAGAGTTAAGATGTTGCCACCATCCTTTAGCTCCCTGCATATCTTTAGAGCGAGCATTGTTGACGATGATGCGACGAATTTGCTGGGATGTGCGGTCAGCATCTTGGAATCCCTTCTGCTTTGTTTTTCTTTTTCAGTAGGATCTTGGTAACAGGGGTAACGTAAAGAGGGTCGCTCTGCCGAATAACGGTTCTGCGCAATGGACAGGCGCGCAGAAAAGGTTGATAAGCAATTGCTAAAATAATTCAACCGCGCTGTCCACAATTTCGGCACAATATACGGGACTGAGATTCGCGTTCAGGAAAAGTTCGGTGAACAATCACTTGTTTTCTTCATGCTGGTCTCGAAAGCATACAACTTTCTTTCTATCAGAAACACCAGATCTTTCGCAAAACACGCCAAAATGATCGATTGGAAAAGTGGTATTCACAGTGCAGGATCTCTCAAGGTAATTTGTTGCGGGTAAAGATTATAAATCGGTTTCAAGCTGGTTGAAATCACCACAGATAATAACTAAATCACACCCATATGTAACAAAAAATTCATCGACGTTTTGAGAGAGATAAGCATTACGAAAAAGAAAGTTAGAAGAATAGTCAACTACAATAAAAAGAATGGTGGAACCGTTAAAGGGCGTTATTGCTGATCAACGGAATCTGATTTCTAAAAGCCGAAATGACGTCAAATAAGCTGTTAAGGATTACGTCATCAAACGTTAAAAATTCATTATTTTTTAGTTTTAGATCTTAGGTCTAAAAAATATTGAAAAAATTATGTTTTGGGTATAGGTTCTAGGGTTTGTGTTTATGAAGCGTCAAGTTGTGACTTGGGTTAGCGCTTAGGTCTATAAAATATTGTAAAATTTATGTTTTAGGTTTAGGTTTACGAAACTTCAAGTTGTGTTAGGGCCTAAGTCTAAGAAATATTGAAAAATTTAGAATTTAAGTTTAGGTTTCAGATGACGTCGTACATAGTGTTGCGTAGAAACAATGTTTATTTATCAGAGTCCGAAGATCAGCAATAAAGCCCGTTAAATTTAATTGCAATACAAAGGATTTCACAATATTCATTTCCTGGCGACTGAATTTTGTGGTACTTGTAGCACTTTGCCAAATATACACAGACGCCACTGTTGTGTGAGAGAGAAGATAGAACAAGGTTACTGCTAATCCAGCTTTATTCAAACAAGTCCAAAAACAAATCACAAATAAGAATGAGTTAAGTACACATTAAGAATGAGTTAAGTACACATTATCATTACACTCTCCCCTCGTTTAAAGTCTGCTGTATAATCGGCAAAACGAACAGGGTGTTTTCTGGTCCTGGTAGATCGGCGAACTTCAGGACGGACAGTTTCATGTTCATGTTGGAGGTCATTAAAGGTTTTGCAATGAAAGGCTTCTTTGTTTGAAACAACTTCTTCGTTCTGATTATTGGAATCACTAATACTATTTCCACATTCAGATGGAGATGTTGGTGGATTGTTGGTAACACCCGATTGAGTAAACGTTTCCTCTTCTTTGTTAGGTGAACCTTCTTGGTGATCACTAATAACAGGTTCCCGCGATACATCTATAGGTTGGTAATGTTGCAAATCGGAGACTCTGGGGTCTTCTTTAGGGATATTTATGAAAAGTTCTTGCTTATGTTCGGTTCCTTTTGGAGCAATTGAAACGGTACTCTGGCGGCCATTAGGACACTCAACACAAATGACCTTATGGTTAACAATTTCTACTATTTTTACTAGCTTGACAAGGTCGTCTCTTTTGTTTCTAACAAAATTTCTCAGCAGAACATGAGCTCCAGGTGATACCCACGAAGGTAATTCACAACCAATGTAATTTCTTCTTTCATAACATAGTAATCTGCGATGGGGCGCATCATTGGTTGCTGTACACAGTAAGGTTCTGATAGAAGATAAAGCTTCTGGCAATACTTCTTCCCAGTGATCAGATGATAATTTTTTTTCGTCTAACAAACATACTACGGCTTTCCATATAACGCCGTTATATCGTTCATTCTGCCCGTTTCTGTTTGGATGGTAAGGTGTTGTTTTTGATTGCGATATTCCATTTTCGATACAAAATTGCTTGAATTCTATGGATTGGAATTGACTTCCGCAATCACTGTGGATCAATGCCGGGCGACCAAAAATGGAGAATAGGTCTTTCAGAGAAGATTCTATTGCAGTTGTTGTCGCTTCCTTCATTCGGTAAACAAACAGAAATCTGCTATACTCGTCGATAATAGTAAAAAGCATCGTGTTGCCCATTCCAATTGCATTCTAATGGCTGGTTTCTTGGGTCCAACAAAGTCTATAAATAATCTTTCGAAGGGTTTGGACGATTTCATTAATTTGCTACGCTCTGATTTAACATACCTGGGTTTTAGTTTGCAGCAGGTTTCACAACCTGTGACTACGTTCTTCACATCTTGCAGCAAGAATGACAAATTCTGGGTGAGCTAATTCACAGTGAATGTCATAAAGTTGCTTATTCTGACTTGCCCCAACTGCTGCTATTCGCGACAGTGCGTCGGCGCCAATAATTTTGGTCCCAGATTTATAAAGAATGTCATATCTATAATCAGCGAGTTCCAAGCGCCATCGCAGAAGTTTCTCGTTTTTGATCTTTGATGTATTATTGGAAAAAATAAACGCTACACTCTTCATGTCAGTTTTAACGGTAACAGGATTCCACGATAGCCAAAGCTTCTTTCTCAACTTCTGAGCTTCCAATCTTCTGGTCTAGGCGTCGATAAGCAAGCTGAGCGAATTTCCTCCTTGAGAGCTTTAATAGAAGTAGCAGCAGCGTTGTTAATGGGAAAGGAAGCTTGCAGTAAGCAATACAATAACGGCTTTATCTTATCAGAATAGTTTCTAATCCATCTAGCATAGTAAAGCGAAAAACCCTATTAACCAGCGCAGTTTCTTTTTGTCATCAGGGAGAGGAAAATTCTCTAGGGTTGTGAATCTTTGTGGGTCAGGTCGTTTTGCTCCCGAAGATATTATGTGCCCGAGCAGTGATATTTCAGTGAGTCCGAATGAGCACTTGTCCGCGTTTAGTGGTTAATGATTTCTTCTTTGCTGCTGACAGGAAGGCTTGCAAATTCGATTCGTATTCTTGAGATGTCATATCACATACATTAAAATCATCTAAGCAAGGGAACACGCCGTTTAAATAGTTTCTCTCGAAAAACTCGTCCATAACTCTTTGGAAAGCAGGAACAGCGTTTGTTAATCCAAATGGAAGATGAGTGAACTGGTATAATTTCCCATTCGCTTCGAATGCTGTTAAAGGTTTGTCTCGATCGGACAGTGGCACTTGATGGTACGCCGAGTTCAGATCAATTTTTGCAAAAAATCGATACTGTGAGACTTTGTTAAGAATAGCTTCCATATCAGGAAAAGGATAAGCATTCCGCTTTGTAAACCAGTTAACAGTTTCTGAATAATCAATGACCATGTGTTCTTTAGGTTTGTGAACGACAAATGCTTGAGATTGCCAGCACGATGTGGAAGGTTCGATTATCCCCTCTTCCAACAATCATTGAATTTCAGATTTAATAAACATTCGATCATTCTTTGACGACCATCGGCTTTTTGGTGCTACTGGTTTTACTTGATAAACTTCTTCATTAAAATTTAACGGTGGGTTAATTTTCATCACAGGGAATCTCCTTGGAAATTTGTTTGCAATAGATGTAGTGATCTCTAATGGTTCTTGAACACCTTGAAAATTGAATTTAACACTGACGATGTTGTAAAATGTCTAAGCCTATTAAAACGTCTGAAAATCTTCCTTTTAACAATAGAAGACTCTCCGTGTAGCCTATAATGTCCAAACTATCTGGCAAGCCTCGATTTGGATGGTTGACTACAAATTTTCAAATTGAACTTTTCACAAATCTTGGTTATATACAAATCAGTTGAACCATAGTTAATAAGTGCATCGACTTCTTTCTCCTTTTCGCTTATTCTTACAACTTGATAAATTGCTTTTGATTGTCTTTGATGCGACGCACAGAGGACAGCAACAAACTGTTCTTCCTCTTCATTGCCACATTTGAGGCAGCGCGAGTTTCTCGCAGGGCACTTGCTGCGATTGTGGTCTTTCTGTCCACAAAAACTACAGTTGGAGCCATTACGACTACTGTATTTTCTTGGATTATTTAGAGGCTTCTTTTCCGCTGCTGCAGCTAAAGAAGAATTTGTCGGCAGAGTAGCTGTATTGAATGATTTAGAAATATCAGTAGACATTTCTATTACATTTGCAAGACTTGTCTAGGTTACCTTCTTTATCGCCTAACTCAAGTAATCTCATTGGATGATATCAGATTGTAACCCAAAAACGAGTCCATTAATGAGTAAGATATCCTTGTGTTCGCTTGCTTTTAGTTCTTTACATTCGTCGTGCGAATATAACTTGGGTTGGTTTCAGAAATTGAGTCAAGAATGGTTAATATATAGCAAAAGATGTTGCGGGTTTGAGAATTGCAAATAAATCTGATTCAGCATGGGAACGAAGATAAATTAGTTTGTGGTTGGTTATCTACTGTTATTTCGTTGATAGATAAGCCATCTACAAAGCATGTTTTCCACCATTTCCACTGTTCTGTTGTGGGGTTTGTAGGCAGATCAGGCGGCCTGAATTTCATGATTAGACTTGTTTGAATAAATTGTTGTGTGAAAGAGGAGATAGAATAAGGTTACTGCTAATCCAGATGTATTCAAACAAGTCTAAAAACAAATCACAAATAAGAATGAGGTAAGTTAAGTACACATTATCATTACAGCCAAACAAGGCTTTTCTTAAACGAATCGGAAACAAACGCGGTAATTATTTGTAAGTTAATATGAGCTTCAAATAATTAAAATTGCTAATCACTTTAAAAGTGATAGGACATTCAATATTTAGTGTAATGCTGAAATACTCGGCAGTTTTCACCTTTACCTTCTTAATGTGCAATATAGTTATATTTATAATTCCAAGTATTGGTCCCTTGTCACTCTTAAAGTAATTAGCACATTGAAACATTAATAACTAATTGATATTTATGTTTACCCATTAATGGTATAAATTATAATTTCAGAAATTTTTGTAAATTTTGCTTATAAATAAATATCGAGCTGATTGTGAACATCGACCTACATTTACAACCCCAACTCCTATCCAATATTTAAGTTTGGAAACAATATAGCAGAAACTGTGTCTAAATGCCATTACATGATACTGTAATTTAATTGGCTGAATATAATTTTGTTTCATAAAATCGAATGACAACTTCTAAATGTTGCTTTCTTTAAACTATGAATTAACTCGAAATTGCAATTACAATATATAAAAATTTTTTGGTCTGGAGAAAGTATTGAATGCATGATACATAGTTTCTAGTAGATTAAAATTCAGCTTGTTCTATTGAATGCTACAATAAGGAATTTCATCTTCTGTGAGGGTTGTATATCACTTTCCTTAAGTCTGGCATCACCAAAAATTAAAAGAGTTATTTTCATATTTTCAAATAGATTTTTGAGTTCGAGCATTGAAGATTTCTCCTTCGAGTTTTTCTGATCGAGTTTTGCGTACTCATCCAAGTTGGAATTTTTATTATTCTAAGTACACATTTTTTTTGCCAAAAATAATATATGCTAAAACTTTTTGTCCAACTGTTCTTTGAATAATATTTAGCGGGAGTTACAAGAGTAATTTGTTAACGGTTTTTTATAAAATGTAGACACCTTTCCGAATTTTATTAAAATAAGGCTAATTCTTGTTCTTATCAAAAATTTTAGACTAGATATTTTAGTAAATATTATGACAAATAGTAATTTTATCATAAAGTAGCAATTCCTCTCTGTATAAAAGTTAACTTGTTTTAGGATATATTTTTAAAAATTTTCAATTTGTCTTCGTCGATGCTTAGCAACTTCTTCAACTTAGCTTATAATATGCTACATGCAAAAATTAGTGTGAAGGTGCAGAAAAAACGACTAAGGGGTAAAAATCGATGAGAAATACAATAAAAAATCATAAAACGTTTAAAAAATTGTCGATATAAACCGATACCTTTAACTTAATAAAATTCGTAGCACGCCTTCAATATTTATTAAAGGCAACGGATAAATGTAAAACTCGATAAAATTAGATATTTGATTTCATAAATTTCGAATTCTAGAAGTTTGTAATTTCCAAATCAAAATTAATAAAATATGGTTTCGATAAGCGCAACTTTAAAGCGGAATATAGTTTTTTTAGCATTAAGAATGTTACATTTTACAAACAATTACAAATGCACTTTATCTGATGAAGCGTCATCAGAGTTTACGGTAAATCAAGTGTATCAGTCCCTATGTATATTAAGAAGACTGCATGTGGCCACGACGAGCTTCCTTACTGGCTGATCAAACAGAATGTCGAGAACTTTGCTGAAGCTTTCTCCCATGTGCACAATCTCTGCCTCAAACAAGGAGTCTTTTCTAATTCTTTTGAAATTTCCCGCATTGTTCCTATTCCCAAGAAGAGTGGGAGCCCAAATGTTTCTGGTTTACGACCCGTCTCAGTAACTTCAAGACATTTCGAAGTATTGATTTATGAATGAAGTAGTAGTAGTAGTAGTAGTAGTAAGACGTTTAATTTAAAAGAAAATACAATGTTATCGATAAGAGTTTAAAATTCGAGTCATAAATGGAAAGAATTGTCTCTGTCTAAGAGAGAGACGACATCGAAATTCTACCAGACGTCCCGAGCGATGTTGAATAGGAGGCATAAGTTCATGTAGAGGATGTCCTGACACAGCTGCTTGCTTGAAAAGTTTGCGTGATAATTCAATTCGTCGTTCGCTATGTATTATAGGAGATGCATTTATTCTGCCACTGGTAATAATTCGTTCGCCTCTATTGAGAACCCGTTGGATTTGAACATCAAGGGTAATGGGCAGTGACCCAAAAAGAGGGCAACAATAATCAAATAAGGATACAATGCAACATTGGAAGATTGACCGTAAATCCTGTTCAGAACATACAAATTTAAGCTGTCTAAGTATAGTGAAACGAGAAGCTGCACGTTTAACAGAAGCATCCAAATGAGATTTCCATGATAAAGATGCCAAGAACACGTATGCTAGACACTATGGGAATTCTATCTGGAATAAGCTCGCGAATAGTACTATT
>CABFPE010000037.1:1092687-1109388 GCA_900660155.1 Hofstenia miamia | reverse complement strand
TTATTATTATTATTATTATTATTATTATTATTATTATTATATCAACAGTTTTTTGAACTTATGTATGTTATAGTATTTTATCCCACTTCTCTTGCTCAATGTTTATGAAAAAATGATGAATAGTTAGTCTATCAACGATATGATCAAGTATTTTCCAATTTACTTTTCAATAGCGCCGGTGAATCAAATGACGAAAGGTCATTTAGAGCGAAGGGATTTGTTGCATTCACTCACCTATTGAATAGGCAATTGTCTGTGGCCTTTCTTTTTGTATTAAATACGAGGAATTTCGACAAACCCGAACATTTTACCGCAAACTCACGAAATTACAATTCTTAGGAAACCATTATAATCATTCTTTCTAAGCATGTTTAGTAATCCATTTAGTTACTCGTGATAACAATGAGTAATTATTTTAGTTCTGATTATGTACCTATCAACAGCAGTAAGTAATGAAAAGGGAATAGTGTATTAACGAAAATATCAAATTAGAAGTCTTTTCATTTAAAGCATATACGACTTGTAATTTTAAATTGTTGGTCACAATATAATGTGTGGATAGCACACTACTCTGACTACTTCCATGCCTGTGCTCTCCTGTTCAATCGCTTACTCACACGCAAATTGGACCTTGAGAATTTTGATTTCATTAAGTTTTGTAATTCCCTCTCCACTCGCACTGATAATGTTGTCACTTTCTCCATTCGTCGTCCCAAGAAACATCGCACCCTTCACTCGTTTTCCAATCATGCTTGCATTGCTGTTAATTACATCTTGGCTCTCAACCCTCCAACAGCCATTGATTTCTTTTCCCCGCCCCCGAGCTTCAAGAAATATTTTATGTCTTTCCTCTATGTTGAGCCCTTCGCCTACTCTTCCATCTGCTTCAGTTTATTCCTGTGTCTGTCATTGATGCCATAAAACTTGGGTTGTTTTTTATATTTTTGTAATGTATTACCGTCCTCTAATCTATATTATTTTCTTAGAAGAAACTGTTTCAATTGTTTTCTAAATTTTTTATAGTTTTTTTTATTCGCGTTTCATAATCTAAATTATTCCACAATTTAATTGATATGTGATGAAAGCCATTTTAGAATTTTTATCTAAAATAATAATAATAAAGAAGGAAGCTCTAAAAAGATGAAGAACTGGAAGGCGCCAGGCAGAGATGAGGTACATGGTTATTGGCTGAAGAAGTTCACTTGTGTTCATGAGAGACTAGCAGTAGCGTTGAAGGAGTGTGTGGTGAGTGGGTGCCCAGAGTGGATGGTAGTGCGAAGGACATTCCTGATACAGAAGGACCCAAAGAAAGGTAGTGAGGCAAGCAACTTCAGGCCATTAACATGTCTGCCAACAACTTGGAAATTGCTAACTTCTGTGATTTCAAGTAGGCTGGCATGTTACTTAGAACAGAACAGGTTGATACCAGAGGAGCAGAAGGGATGTAGGAGAAAGACTAGAGGATGCAAAGATGTATGCTAGTTAAAGGAAGATGTCGCAGAAGCAAGTGGAAACATTGGAGAAAGCAAGCAGAGATTCAGGGTTATAGATACACTTGGAGGAGTTGGGAGTACCAAAGTGGGGAGGAGCCAAACAAGGTATAGGCAGAAGGCAATGCATGGAGAATACTGAAGGAACACAGAAAAGTGTAACGGAGAAGAAAGCAACACGTGGTTAAAGAAGGCAGAACTGAAAAGAGAAACAGAAGCACTTATAAAGAGAAAAGATTTGGAACAGTGATAGACATAGCAGTACCAAAGGACAGAAATGTANAGCAGAGATTCAGGGTTAGAATTTGGATTAGGAAAGTGTGCAGCAGTGACAATGACTAGAGGTAAGTGTATGGATGGGGATGGTTTAAGGACGAGCAGTGGGGATAAGATTGATTAAGTTAAAGAGAGGTACAAGTACTTAGGAGTAATTGAGGGGTACACAACAGATCATGAGGAAATGACGATGAGGCTATGAAAGGAATACAAGAGGAGACTAAGGAAGGTACTACAGAAGTAAGCGTTGAATAGGCAGAATAGTATAAAGGCAATTTATACATAGGCGATACCAGTGTTGAGATATTCGGCAGGAATAGTTAGGTGGAACCAGAACGAACTTAGGGAGCTAGACAGAGAGTCAAGGAAGATACTAGCAGCAGAGAGAGCATTCAACTTAAATTGAGATGTTGATAGGTTGTACATCGCAAGGCATAAAGGAAGGGAAGGGACTGTAAGTAGAAACAGAAACACTAGGGCTAAAGGAATACATAGAAGCACAACCTAGAGGGTCACTACTGGAGGTCACTAAGGAGTTAAAGAAGATAAGAACTGAGAGTGAAGGAAAGACTGCATACTAGAGTAGGATGGAATTAGAGAGCCAAACAAGGTATAGGCAGAAGGCAATGCATGGAAAATACTGGAGGAAAACAGAAAAATGTGACAGAGAAAAAAGCAACAAGTGGTTAAAAAGGCAGGACTAAAAAGAGAAACAGAAGCACTGATAATGGCAGCACAGGGGCAAGCAATAAGAACAAACTGGATGAAGTAGCACATAGATAGAAGATTGGAAGAAAGTGATAAGTGTAGGCTATGTAAGAAAGAGGCGGAGACAGTAGATCATCTGATAGCAGGGTGTGAGAAGTTGGCGCAGAATGAGTATAAGTTCAAGCATGACAAAGTGGGACGAATGGTACATTTGAGCTTGAACAAGCAGCATGGGTTAGACGAGCACCGTGATAAAGGCACGGAGGCCAGGCATAGTAGTGGTAGACAAAGAGAAAAGATTTGGAACAGTGATAGACATAGCAGTACCAAAGGACAGAAATGTAGAAGGCAAGGAAAAAGAGAAGGTAGACAAGTAGAGGAAGTTGGCAGAGGAAATAGAAAGGCTGTGGAAGTTAAAGAAGATTAAAGTAGTCCCGGTAGTAGTAGGAGCACTAGGAGCAGTAAGTAAGAAGCATAATAGATACACTTGGAGGAGTTGGGAGTACCAAAGTGGGGAGGAGCCAAACAAGGTATAGGCAGAAGGCAATGCATGGAGAATACTGAAGGAACACAGAAAAGTGTAACGGAGAAGAAAGCAACACGTGGTTAAAGAAGGCAGAACTGAAAAGAGAAACAGAAGCACTTATAAAGAGAAAAGATTTGGAACAGTGATAGACATAGCAGTACCAAAGGACAGAAATGTAAAAGGCAAGGAGAAAGAGAAGATAGACAAATACAGGGAGTTGGCAGAGGAAATAGAAAGGCTGTGGAAGTTAAGTGATTCGAGAGGAGGGAAGCTGATTGGCTTTGAACAGCGGAGAATTCCAAGATGTTTTCCAGCAAGGCGGAAAACGCTTAGAGGAGCAAATGTAGGTGAAAAGGTTCTTTAAATGGATGGAAAGAGTTGAGGAGGTTTCATGAATTACGAAGGATGGGACATCGTCAGGATAGCAAGGATAGGACAACTTGTAGGACTTAAGAATGAGGGAAATATCATTGGCGTTGAAGACGATGTCACATAGACGGATCAGCGGGGAGGTGACCGATGGGCCAGGGCAGAGAGAGAGACAGGATCAGAAAATTGAAAAGATCAGCTTTTAAAGACTTAATGCGATGAAATATCAATAATCATATTAGTTGCTCTAATTCTAAGATTATATATATCTACTTGGGTCGAACCCGTAGAGATTCTTACGGTTTGCACAAAGCGGGTTGAGAACGATTGTGTGCGTTGAGATGGTATGATTTAATGTGCCGATGTCTTCAGTTTGAATGGAATCTAATTTCGGAACCAACTTTTCATTTTCTCACAATTTGATCAGCAAGTTGAATTGGCCCAAAAATTTTCATTGCTTTTCGGATCACCAAGTTTAATATGGCGGCTTGGCATTCCCTCGAATTTTCTGCTATGAACTCGACAACTTCTGATTCTGATCCTCCAATGGCACATATCACGATATTGAGGTAATCTGCCAAGTTCAATGTAGTTTCGGAATTCATTACGATACTCGACCAAAAATTCGTTTCTGTGATTTCATGAAATCGAACAAAAAAAACAAGCATACATATATTTATTTGGGTGACATTGTTTTAAAATGGGTGATTAAACGCGATTAATCGGAACTGATTTATGAAAATTAACTGATTAATTAATGCTTCTGGCGTTTTACGAAAGTGTCATGATATACGTTTTTGTACAGAGGTTTTCTTTAATACAACTTTCCTAGTATTCCTAGAATTTCAATAAGGAGTTTTTAATTGTTTTTTTTTAAAGTCGCCTATTTTTGTTATATATTTTAGTCGTTTCGACAATGTCTGCATTTCAAGTAATTAATGTATACGTGACAGGCAATGCTGGCGATGTTCAAGTGAGCAAAAATGAAATGACTAATTGGTTTTCGGGTTGCCTGGGATGCTCAGTCACAAAGATTGAAGATCTAGGAGCTGGGTGGCATTATTGTCAAATGCTTAATTTGCTGTTCCCGTCACAAAATTGTTTATCGTTAAAGAATGTAAAATTTGACGCCCGTAACCCTGCTGATATCATAAATAATTGGAAGATACTGCAAGGAGGTTTTAGAAAAATGGGAATAGATAAAATCATACCAATTGAGAAATTGTCAAAGGTTAGTACTTGTTATACGAAAATTAAAATCTTAATGAAAGTTTATCATGAAAAAATTGTATTGATCAGCACATGCATTTTAAATACAAATAGTTAACATAAAACTAATTTGAGTTATGATGTAAAATGCGAGACATCTTGTTCGAATCCCATAATTATGTTTAATTGTAATTTAAGTGAGTAAACGATACTTCATAATAATGACAGAGTCTGGAAATTTTTGAGATTTATAATTCGAAATTGGTAAAAAAAACTCATAGCTGATATAAAAAATAGATTCTACAAGTTCACAGTACATAAAATTTATCATTTTTGCATTTTTATCATTTCAAATATATTGTTTTTAAATTTGGGGTAGCATTGTGTGGCTTGGAATAGTATTAAACCTTTTAATTTCAGAACAAATATATGGATAACATGGAATTTTCGCAATGGTTTAAGAAGTTTTATGATTCAAATGCTGTTCGTGATCCCGCATATGGCACGTATGATCCGATTGCTGAGCGTGCCAAACTTGGAAAACAAGTACCGACCTCTTCCAAAGGTGCTGTTGTGAAACCGGCAGTAAGAAGTACAGTTGCTAAGAAATCACCTACCACCAACGGAGTTGCGGTATTTAATTTTAGTTACGTTTAGAACGCTCTTGCCAACAAGGCAGAATAGCATTTTGCTTAGTTGTAAAGTTATTGAATTGCTACATGCAGTGGTATTGAGATGTACGAAGCTATATAACAGCTTGTTCTCTTTTTGAGATATGTATATATAATGTCTTTTTTACTTGCACATTTCAAGAAATTTGAAACTAATTGACTAATTCCTAATATATGAAAAACTTCCTAAAGTCCACTGAAGTATTATGCAGAAAGTTAACTTATATTTGATTATTTACAAATGTTTGATTAATTGATTCTAACTTCTCTATATAGTTGCCTTATATGATCAATATGAATTGTGTTAATATTTTATAATGGAGTTGTTGCAAACGATATTGTTTAGAAAGCTCCGCAAGTGCCAACACAGTCGGTAAGAACGACGGTAGTACCACCAAAACCTCAAGCACAAGCCGCTGCAGATGCGCCAATAAGACAAACAGTACGTTTTTTGCCCAACTAATTATTTTATTGGAGTTTTCTCACTTAAATATGTTGCAAATACATGAAACTCGTTAATCAATAAAAAATTTTAAAAAAGTTTATAGAGGAATTTTGAAGTAGAAAACTCTTGCACAATGTAGTTTTTCAAAAATCAATTACATTTGAATGCATATATCAAAATTTTAATTGCTGGTACTTATTAATGTGCGATGTTGTACTATAACTTTTATTTTTTACACTACATCTGCATACATGTAGAAATACAGTAATAACTCGTTATCTCCCTCTCGCCACTTAATGTAAACGGTCGGATTTCCTCACTTCTCGCCCTCGCCAAGTAAATTTGAGATCAAATCCTATTTGTAGCTATGTAATTTTCACTCGCTATGTCGCCTAACAAATTGCGTCGACACACAGTGTCATACCATTAGCGAACAACAAGCGATGATATCCAAATATTATGCTCAATAAACAGTCGAATTAGTTGCCTCGGTTCTTCTTTGAAACACTCATTTTCAGTCGCAAGTAAATTTAATATTTTGATTTTGCTTTGTCATGTTTCTAATAGATTTACTCATGATGCACGTCTTGTCATTGATTCGCTTTTCATTCATGTTATTACTATTATCCACCTTAGAATGGATAACCAATCATTACAAGCATGAAAAACAATACCTGTATACAGTCTTTATAACCTCTACATGTATATAAAGATAACCATACTCGTAAATGAGGTGTTTCAAATTCCATGGAAAAGTCATCGTTGACATAATGACTAATGCGTTTCATAAATGATAATTTGTCGATTTTGGACTTAAGATGCAAAAATACGCTAAAATGTAATAAATTACATATTTGAAAACTAAGTATTTCCCTATTTACGGCAATTTTAGTTCAAAGCTTCATCGGTTTTGAAAGGAATTTTAAATTCAAAATTTGAAAAAAATTGAACTGTTATTTTTTAACCAAAACTGCACCACATCATTTTGAAATGCACATTTTTAAACGTGACCAAAATATGTTCAACCCTATAATACATACTAGTACATTCAAAAGTGGACTGGTAGAACAAATTCAACAAAATCTTCTTCTATTCAAAACTATTGAGAGCAATATGACATTCCAATGCATAGTATTCGACAGAGCGTACCAAAATTACCGCAGATATCAAGCAAACATCTTAATTGTCTGTCAGATTTTGCAGTTGTTATGAGGTTTTGTTTATTGGATAATGAAAACAAATCGGGAATTGATCCTTATACTCTTTGCATCAAGCAATTACCATCGTGACAAAGAGAATCGGAAGTTTGTAAATTGGATAATGGCCAAATAAACGCAGGGTGTCGCTGCTTTAGTTTCTAAAATCTCATAGTGTTTTCTTTTGATATTTACTTTGAAAAGAACTTTGTAACACAATTTCCCGTTTTGATCTTAAAGTCAAAAACTGCACTAATTTTGGCAGGCTCTGTATATAAGGGTAAAAGCGACGTTTTTCAAAATATTTTTCAAAAGGATTGTTTACATAAGATATATTATCAACAAGATGATTGATTCCATTCAATTGATCAAATCCTGAAGTTGGTTAAGTTAATGAGGATTAATCTTGTCAGATCTAAAACTGTGCGGAAAATGTTCCACTTCTTGAATTGCTTTGAAAGCAGTATCTCTGCGATCGTATTTCATATTCCAATAACTCTGGTTGATATGGTAATCGAGACAATAGCGTTATTGTGCTCTATAAAGAATTTCTTGTTTATGAATGCAGTATGGGACTGTGCATTACAATGCATTCTTGTCAATTGGTTTGATCTTGACTCAGATAGCACATTCGTTTCACTAAACGAAATGTGGACTTCAGCACCCTTTAACACTTTGAAAGTGAAATGTCCTCTGAAATCGCAAAGGACAACGGTGTGAAATTTCTGGTCGCACGTTATTTATTGAGGCAAATTTGTATAATCACCATCAGAACGTACCCAATTCCTGACATTTTGTCGTTAGCGGAGGTTGAGCAAAAAACCATATTTCACTAATTTCACAACGTTACCAATAATTTTTTATATTATTTGAAATGGTCATTGGTCTCGATGAACTTTGTCGATCTCATTGAGTGTATGAGAAATCCATCTGGCAAAGACTCTTTGTAGCTCTAAGTCCTTGGTCAAAATTCGATGAACAGTTTTTCCTCAGAGATATCTGTTTCCAGAGAAACAGCAAGCGCAGTGATTAGTTACTCCCAAGAATTTTCTAACGCAATTGGAAACGCTGTTTGCTGTGACACTCACCATACAAAAATGAGTTTTTCGTGTTTTTTTTAGCCGATTTTATATGAATTAAGTCATAGAGTCTCCATGTCCTTTCGCTGCCACTTGATGACATTGACTTTGCTTGCACTCAAAAATTAAGTTTTGACAATGGGAGAAATTTTCTAGAACCATGAATGGTTCACAGTCAGAGATCGTCAAGAATGTTACCATGGTGATCTTCAAGGGCCGAAGCTGAAAAAGATAATCATAACGTTCTCGCTAACTCGCAATAAAAAATTATTTCCATGCGCTGTGTTGCCATAATGTTGCATTTTGTCGGCCGACACTAGCAAATCATTGCAATGTTTTGTCTTCGTCTATTTTCAAATTACATCTAGGATTGCTTAATTTATGTTCTAGTACATACTAGTATGTGTATAATATATAATAGTATATACCAATGGCGAATACTAATGCACAGTATGCAAGAAATTTTTATATTTTCGTTTTTGTAATGAAGTTTCGGTTTGTGTTGTTTCTTTTCTCGCTTGATGCGCGTGAACTCACAGCAAGTGCATCTTATTTCAAACGTTGCAAATTTGTAAAGTGGGTGACGTAATGTATTGTAATCGTAGAGAGTGTGTGATTGTTAGACGACATGAGATGGGCTTGAACGCTTACGGCGCAAAAGCCAAAATTCAATCGATCTGATATAATAATGAATTTTCTATAAAACTATTTCGTCAGCTGCACTTTATCGGGATTTTCTACAAAACAATATACTTAACTTAAAACTGAAATTAAAAGCTATTCTATTGATCACTGTCGAATTTGTCAATAGCATGTACACCGTGATCGCAAATTGTGAATTTTTTCCCAATTAACATTTTTCAACCAATGTTTTTTGGAGTTCTTCCGTGCATTGCAAATGGCATAAACTTGGATTCTAAATAGTTTAGTTCTTCTAGAAACCAAGAGCGGGGAAAATTTTGTTAAACATGTTTGTTATGTTCAATTATTAACTGCAATGACAAATTAGCTTTATTTCATTAGCATATTTAACAATGTTAATGTACATGCAGAGGGAAATTTTTAATTAATATAGGTATAATGTAAACCGAATGTAAAAAACTATTACATTTATTCAAAATTTAATATATATGAAAATTTTAACAGTTTGCTTAGTTTCCACCGGTTATACTGGCACTGTAGATGTAGAGAATGTATAAGAAAAGCCTTCGGGATAGAGTAATGATTGCTACAAACAGATATGAAATTTACTGTGTAGAAATTTGAATAATTTTTTTTCAGTTTTAATTTAGTTTGCATTTCTTATTGAATTCAGTTTCCGTTTTAATCAATTCATTTAAGTGCAATTTATTTCAGTTTCAGTTGAACACGCTATACCGACGTGGCTTTAGCCAAATTCTTGCATAATACTACTCTTTTGAAGCAATTTTATGCAAACTCTACAATATGTTCTAAAATTGTATTACCCTATATTGAGGTTACCAAATATTGATTACAATTTATTCCGGGAGAGGAGATTCAGATGAAGCATTGGAAAATGATATTTGCATTGCATTTTATGCTAGGAAAGTATTATCAAAAGTTTCATGTGTAATGGAATTGAACGAATCTGTCCTCACTTTGATTAAATCATTAACAGTCTTAGCTGGTTGTTTATGCTGCAGTGCTTTAGCGCGGCTGCTTTGTCGGAAATGACATTTTTTCTTCAACATTGGTGAATTTCCAATTGCCTGTAGTTGTTCGTTTGTCAAATACTTGTTTGGAAGTCTGTTTTTTATGTTTCAATACTTTCAATGCATTGTTAACTGATTTACAGCGTGTGTCAATTTCTTTTGATGCTCAATTTTCAATTCTTTATGTTCATTTTTGATAGTTTAAATTAAGAATGGAATACAAAAGTTACTGTGGAAAGCCATTGGAAAGTATTGTATTTTTGGCCCATCAAAATATGTTGTAGTAGAAAAACAGCCAACAATCCAAAGGGAGTGTTACAAAATGTCTACATCAATCTGTAAAGAATACAAAAGTAAACCTTCCATTTCCAAATTCTTAATTTGCATTTTTAATGCTTGGAAAGCAAAGTTTTTACAATTAAACCGACATTAATTTCTATAACATGTTAAGGTTTGTTGAAAGTTTGATAAAAACTTTCACGTTGATGTTTATTTTTTCTGACATTGGGGATTAATTTTTTCAAATTATCATTTTGTGGGAATTTTTTTGGTATATACATTTGGTCAGGGCTTGAAGTGAATCAACCTAATTCTTGAGTATCACTTTTTATGAACTTTTGTATTGAGTCTTGTTGGGTTTATAAGCGAATTTTGATTCGAGTCAATAATAATTCAACTCGAATAATTTTTTAAGTTAATATTCGGTTTTACATTGAAATTGAGATAAGGCACTAAAATAATGCTTATAGTATTATCAGGTCACTTTTACGTTAAAAATATGAAATGTTATCAGTAGTTGGTTTTTGGAATTTTTTTGCATTCGGATTATAGTCGAGGACAAAAGTCTTTGCACCGATTATTAAATCAACCATACAAAAGAAATACAGTAAGGCGCAAAGTATTAGTCACCCCTCAACATTTTGTGTCTTGAGTGTTTATCCCTATATATACGATTTAAGATTAACTTGAGGACGCAAGGACATTGCAGAAAGATATATTTACCAAAATGCATATGCATAATTTCCCTCTATCCCATAATAATACATAATAAATAATGTTTCACTCTATCACATATATATATGTACACAATATCGCCCTCTATTAAACATTGCCACTGGCATTGCCTGATCAATGATAACTGTTTCCTTGTATTACTGTGTCTGCTGCGTTCATCTGTTTCACCCTCTAACTTCGTCTCATGGTTTACTCTGATTGGCTGATAAAATGTCAAGACATTTTCGTGGTTTGTCAACGTTATATACATGCTATCACAGTTATTGTTATTATTCATTTACTCAATTCATTAAAAAAGCCTCTATTCTGGCACTATTGAGGGGAAATAAGCACACATGCAGGAGATTGCCACGCAAATGGAAGTGAGCAAGCGAACTGTTCAGCTTGTGGGACAAGGTGGCAGCACGGCAAGCTTGGCGAATATGGTCGAAGAATGGTAACATCCTTTAAAACAGACAAATATATTCGCCCTCAAGCACTTGAATATCCCCTGAGCTCATCTCATAATCTTGCTGCCAATTTGAAAATCTCTAAGGACACTGTCAGGCGCAGATTTAGGGAACACGGTGTTTGAAGTGTCAAATCAGTCCGAAAGTTTGCCTGGCAGCCACAATGCACAAGAAACATCTTCATTGGACCGGCGAGGATTGAAGCAAAGTTTGCTTCTCTAATGAGTCCACATTCATTTTCGAAGCAATATATCTTTACGATCCTGTAACGCAGATGCTCAAAATTGTAACCAGCTAATGATAGTTAAGGTACCTGTCTTTTGTTTTAGTTACAGACGCCTTCGTTTGGTAACTATAAATCTGTCTTACTGAACTGGAGTGATACGATTTGGATTGAAAAAGGATGATATTAGCTGATGAATCAAAAATTGAACTTTATCAACGATGGAGACAGTATTTTTGCCCTGCTAAGGTGTGTCATTAAGCTCATTATTGCACAAAGAAACTAAATTTAGACCAGTACATAGTGGTTTGGAGAGCATTCCTGAGTGATGGATTTAAAAATATAGTTAGATGTACTGGTTTCGTAAATGCAATTGAATAGCAGCGCAGACTTTCACTGGAATTTCTTTCCTATATACAAGCATGTCATTACCTGTTTGACATCGGAAACTACTCTCCTCTGCACCCTCATTTATCGATAATTGAGAACCTATGGAAGACGTTAAAAGGCCGAATATGCAACAGAAACCTATCTTCATTAGATGAGCTCTGGGGTACCACAGAGGAAGAATAAACAACCTTGGAATAAAAAAATTATCAATTTTTGCTTAGGAGAATTGCTAATATTAGTCAGGAGGTTAAAGCATTACCGAGTAACATTCCTGCCAAGTTTCATCCAAAAACTACATCCCAAACAAAAGTTTACACATTTCTTTTATCTTATTTTTTCTTGAATTTACATCCATATTTGTTATGAAAAATGGAGGTCACAAATTTCGAAATTGTCTTTGATACAGATTTATATATTTTTTATTTGTGGTTTATTCTTTAGACAGTTCAAGTGAAAATAGCCTTGTCGATTGTACTTTATGGAGGACAATTTTTTTTAATAATGTAACAACTATTTAACGCATAATCAATTTTTTATACAATTTACGTGCGATATTTTTAGCGGGCTGTCCCAGCACCTTCTCATGCGACCCCAGCTGCACAAAATACAATAAAAGAGCAACAAACGCAAATCGACGAGTTAACGACGCAGGTGGATGAGATGCAAACTACTGTCGATGGGTTGGAAAAAGAACGCGATTTTTACTTTGGAAAGCTGCGAGAAATCGAATTGATTTGTCAAGATGAAGGCGACGACGAAAGTCATCCCGTTGTGATTCAACGTATTTTGGAAGTACTATATGCGACAGCTGATGGTTTCGAATTACCAGATGACGTCGCAGCTGAAGCAGAAGGAAACGAAGTAGAAACCTATTGATGTAGGTATTACTTTATTTTAAGCACCTCAATAAAAAATAAATAAATATATATATATATCTCCTTTATGGCTGTCCTGAGTATGCAATCAGTCGTTTGCAGAAGGTTCAAAACAGTTGCGCCCGCATTATATTCCGATTAAGATACCATGATCATGTTACTTCGCACCTTATCTCACTGCATTGGTTACCAATCAAGGAAAGAATTTTGTATAAGATCGCCTTACTGGTGTGGAAGGCAACTCATGGTTGTGCGCCTCACTACCTCAATGAGCTTCTTATTCCTGTCCTTCATGACCGACCTCTGCGGTCAGACAATGATATTTTGTATGTTGTACCAAGAATACGTCTGGCTGCAACTGATTCGGCATTTGCAGTTTGTGGTCCTAGGATTTATAACAATCTGCCTAACTACTTGAAAGAATTAACATCCCCTACGGTCTTCAAGTCAAAATTGAAGACCTATCTCTTCAATCAAGCCTACGCTTAACTTAACCTAATTTGTACTGCTGTTTATTTTAACATTGTAACTCTGAGCGCGGCAGAGTCTTTGTAGAGTGCCCGCGCTATACAAGAATACTTATTATTATTATTATTATTATTTATAATGAAATCTTTCCTTGCAATTCTAAGTTTTCCATTCGTTGCACAATTAATTATGTATTGTGCTAAATCACGTGGACTCTGTACAGGTGAGCAGATGCACCTGGAAGAATAAATAGAGCGAAAATGATTTTCTTATAATGCAGTTGAGAGCAGAGGCTGATGAAGAACGAGAGGTAAGTACGGGAAAAGAAAACAACATCGCCGTGACATCATCAATGAAGACTGTGTACTTTAAGCCCGCTTGTAGTTGTTATGGAGTCGTCGTATACATATAAATTGTATTACAAAAAATATTTTCATAGGTCAAACAAATGTTAAAATATTGGAAATTGTGGTTCTCTCCTATAACAGCGAACATTGATGAAATCATGTTAGATAGTCATCTTTTGATATTACAATGTTCATACTATTTATCAAATTGTGTAATTCCTTGATGATTGCGAATGTGGTTTATTTGTTTCCTGTTTCATCAAGTTTTATATTTTCTGAATCAGATATATTTGTTTGCTACAAGGCTGATGCCGTTTGAATGTGAAACGGTTATCATTTATACAGAACCTAGTTATATACTGCTTGTAAAAAATTAATTTTAGATTATATTAGAGTAATTAAAAATAATAAACTGAGCATTGGATTTAGAAATATTTTGGAATTAGAATCAAAAACTGCGGATTTGGATTATTAGTATTTAGGATATTTTGTAAAATCAATTGTGCTTTTATGCGCTACATTTTTTCAAACTTGTATATTCTTTGGTGAACTGTTGAATTCTTATGCGATTATTTTTAGGTTCAAGACGATTGTGACTTTCAATTTTGCAGCCCACTTTGAATAGTTTTAGTGTGTTTGTACCCATCTGCGGCTTTGTAAATTAAATTAACTTTTAGAAGTTTTTGTTGATAATTGTCAAAAAATAATTCATTGCTTTCAAATATTTGTACTATTCATGCAAATACCAGCTGTAAGCCTTGTCTTCTTCATACATGAATGAGCGCTTTGAGATAAGACCTTATTTTATTGAATAAATTGTTTATTTTTAGTTGACGTTGTTCTATATATAAGTAATAGGAACAGTGTTTCCATTATTAATTCAGCAGCAGGTATGATTACATCTGCTAAATACCGTCAAAAGTTGAATTGCCGAACAAAGTCATTAAATTAGTGAACACTAGAATGATGGACCATTGAGCTTATTAAATAATAGCGTACCGTTTATTCTAACAAAATCGCCACTCTTTCATGTATATAAATAATTCTTGTCTTTTCATATGCGTTTTATAATCACAATGAATACAGGTAGTTAAAGAAACCAGGTTAAAAATTGAAAACAGTAAGGAATAAGAATTAATTTTACATTCATAGATCTAGTACTGAAAAAGGTATTGTAACTATTTCTAAATAACCAGATCTCGTTTATCTTTTCATATCTGAATAACAACTTTTATTATTAATTTATACTTTTGGATTTACAATTAGTGATTAAAATTTATAAAGATAAAAAATATTAAAATATAAAAATTAAATTGGTTGTAGAAACTTTGATTATTTTGGTTTAAAAAGTTTAATGTCCTTGAGTTTAAATTATTGGTTTTAGATTTTCATTAGATTTGTCTTATTGAATTTGTTATATGACTTGCCAAATAATTGGATAATCTTTATTGAAATTTTAAAAGATTCCTTAAATTTATTGGCATTTATATTCTCTTGTTTATTTTCATGAAACAAGTTCCATATATCCAATAATGAAATTGATAAACGATTTTTCTCATTTTTGTTTAAGGGGGCACTTTTGGTTAAATATTTTTTGAAGCGCGTCATTGCAAATAATCAGAAATTGACTGTGTATGAATAACCTACTCAAACTATATATCTGAATTCAAATCACATTAAACAAGCTATTTTCTATCACATATAAAAACAATATGGAGTAGCAAATTCCAACAAAAAAATTATCATAGCTGCATAGGGAACCCAAAAACTCCAAAATCTCAAATATTGCAATGAGACTTTTGAAGCTAATTCTAGTGTCATGCAACAACAAAACTATGGAGGCATTTGAAGATAGCTGCACTTTGTTACATATTATTTCAAAACAAAAACTGAATCAAAAATTTCAGTTTTTTTACAAAAAATAAAATTTTTCAAAAAGCTTCCATTAATTCTTAGTTAGCAATGTTTTTAACATACTTCCTAATTTTCAGCCAAAAAGAACCAGTAGTGATGGAACTGACAATTCATATTAAAATAACGCATTTTCAAGAAAATTGTAAATTTAAATGAAATTTATCTGTTGCATTTTGAATGCAAAAGCTAAAATGATGCAATACCTGCAGCCTCTCAAAAATTATCTTTAAACATCAACTGCCACCGATATTTTTAAAAATGAATAAGTTCAGTTAGAGATTAATGGCCTCCAGGAACATAGTGACTTGAGGCTGGTTCACTCATTCTACCACAACACATGAAACACTAACAATACACTTAAAAGGTACCATTCTATAAAGTGAGCTTTTTCCACAAACACGAAGAATTATGAAAAACTGATTGCAGATTCGGATTAAAAAATTTACCAGAAGTGGTCCCTTAAATTTGATTGTGATAAGTCTTAGTTCGGTTAGATAAAGTTTAGTTAATTTTAGTCATAGCCCTTTCCAAAATAGTATTTTAGCGATTCTAATTGTTTTTTACAGATTGTATTAATTGTCCGGCTAGTTTTTTTTGAGATTTTGAAGTCTCTTAGTAAATATAAAGAATACGAAGACTGTAATAGCACAAGAGATCCTACTAACGATTTTCTCTCATTAGTATATGTTGAATCTTAGTTAATAATTTAACTCCGTATTCTATTTTATTCCTAGTTGCATTGATCTTTTCTGTAAATTTTTGTTTGGGAATTTCAAAACCAACATATTTAATTTAACTGGAAGCACTAACCTTAATAAATCAATACATATAAAATTACACTACAATGATTATTTTTTGGGTGTTCGATACTGGAACACTTCTACAATGGTTGAGATGCTGAGGATAACACTATTTAATGAGTTTGTGTTCCAGATGTCACAGATTAGAGATGATTTCCTTGAACCCTAACCATAACATCTTGATAATAGAAGTGTAGAATTTCCACTGTAAAATTACTGACAATTTCTGGAAAAAATATTACCGATGCTTTCATAATTACCGATGCTTTCACCACGAGCAGTCGGTCCTTGCGAGCGCGCTGTGCTTACCACGCTTAACGCTACATCGCTCATTGCGTTACCTGAAGAGGAGTTAACCAAAAGTAAATTATTAGCTCCTCTCAAGAATCTCGGCAGAGATGAACTAATTATCCTGTTCAACATGCTAGCAGCCATCAAAGAAACTCCTTCTGAATCCACCAACAAAACTATTCAAGTAACTCCAGAAATAAATCATGTGCCGTCTCAAACACAAAAGAAGATAACACGCCCAAAACACTTGAGAGCAGAAGCTGAATTTCTTGCCATCGGATCATCAAA
>CABFPE010000037.1:1060130-1081801 GCA_900660155.1 Hofstenia miamia | reverse complement strand
AACACAAAGTGATTGTAAGTCTGACTTATGGTACTATTCTGTACTAATTTCTTAATTATTTCGGGCTTCCTTATTCTGATTTACATAAATTGACTATGAACCAGTAAACCCCACATATTTCGAACATTTATTTATTCATTAAGCCTTATTAAATTTGATTGTTTGGTGTTAACAAAATGAAAGCGTGATGTACTCACAATGACACTAAAAAGTAAATGAGTAAATATAGTAAATGTGCATACTTTTGTACATATGACTAAAGGAAAAAATTCAGCATTTCAGACGCAAGGTGTTGACACACCTCGCCAAAAATGCAATACTTTGCTAAAGTCAACCATTTTATGTGCCTAAACATCTCTTTAAAGACGTAGCGCTAAATAGAATATCATCAGTTTAATGGATGACATCAATATGTAGGGTTTTAAACTAAATTTTACATTCACTAATATTAGATAAACATAGTTTATAGAGAAAGATAATCTCACTATCAAACATAATTGTTCAATAACAGTCGTATGACTTCAAGAAGTGTTTTAACCAGTGAATCATTAGATATTTAGTTATCATTTTCTGCGCAAATTCACCGAAAACTTTTGAAATGCACCCATAGGGTCCGGAATTTCTTGAGTAAAAAATCTGGGTTTATTGAGTAATAAATTGAGTCTAAAATAGCTAAAAATTGAGTTAAAAATCGGAAGAGACAACAAATTTATTGAATGTTTACATTCCAAATACAAATACAATTCCATTTTAAGTGTTCTACAGTATAACGTTCTCATTGAGGGGACAACAGTCTTCGAAACATCGAGAAAAATCTCTCGACTTCCACGCTGACCAATGGCGCAAATTTCATTTTGACGACCTGGTTTGGAGACATCGTGAAGTTTTCGACATGTTCACCTTTCTGGACCGACGCAATGTTGCGAAATATGTCAAGATCAGGGTTTTTGATCAAAATTTCATGATACTTTTTTCTATACTTTGCCAATTTAGCAATGCTTGGCTTTAAACTACAACGTACAACCGCTGTGCACAATAATCCCCTACACTATGTTTTAATACCCAATGTATTAAACTAGCATCGTCACAGCAGGCGATATTACTCAGAAAAACTATTGTGGTTTCCCCTTCGCTAGACAACATTTCTGAGAAATGCCGGTTTATTGAGTTAAAATTGAGTCATTGAGTTATTGTCTGAAAATTGAGTTATTGATTGAAAACTTGAGTATCAAGAAATTCCGGACCCTAGCCACGCTTATTGGACGAAAATCCATGGCGCAGATATCAATAAGTTTTTTATTAAACTGGCGTTTTTCCGACTCTGGAAGATGTGATGAATATGACAATGTCGGCTTTGATACAAAATTCTGAAATACAGGACATGCTTTGTAACATCAGTCCAACTAAGTCTTTTATAACCGTATCTCCCTCACTATCATCCACACTAAAAACACTGAATAGTGTAAAATTTCAATTAAACCCCAATGGCTGCAGTACCCGATTAGACTCGATCATAAGCCAACCCAAAACCTATAGCAATCGAATTCAATTTTCTTGAGATAAAGAACTTGAAAGTCTGCAAAATATATAATACACAAACGGGGTTTCAAGTCAGAATTTAAATCGTCCGTCCAAGGTAAGTCTCTAAACGATTTTTCTCATTTCAATGAACCAGATATATCAAAAATATTCGATAAAGCCTCAAGCTATTGGCTTATTACTAAATTTTAAATTCAAAATATACTTAAGATCTATAAAGTCACCTTGAATCGAATTGTAAATCAGGATGAATTTTACTTTTCCTAGACTAATTGAGACGCCATTAAGTAGATTATGCAACATAAAAAATGAAAACCCCAAAAATTAATATTTCACTGTGCAGTCAGAATGCCATAAAACCTGCAGACTTTCAAAGATTTTCCGAATTACTTAGTACATCAAATTTTTACGCAACTATAGAGTACTTTATAAAAAGCATTGTCCTTCCCAAAGACCAGTCATCATTATTAATGTGCCTGCTACGTTTCTTAATTATGTACATGTATATATGAATTTTAAAGTTACCTCGTTTGTCTCTTTTTAACGCCTCGGTAAGTCTGTGTTTATGAGTGTGTATTAATTTATTACTTTGGTTTAGTTCTTTGTTTTGTTTTGTTTACCTTCCTTGCTTAGTTTTTCATTCATTTTGTGTCCATATCCTTGTTATACCTTCATGTGTGGTTTTGTTTTGTTTTTTCCTTAATATTTACGATGTCTACTACTCTTTTAGTTTTTTCATTTATTTCCAATTTACGCATTGGTTTTGGTTTTAAACATTTTGGACCCATTATCATGAGTCCGCCACCTTTTCGGAATCGGTTTTTTATGAAAATGTCAACATAATGTCAGTCAGGATTAAACAAATTAGGATCAGTAACTAAAAACATTGCGTTTTGACCTATCTTGTTTATTAAGTTTAGAAAATCATTTTTTTTGAATTGAGATATACGAATTTATGGTTATTGCAGAAATTTCGTAGTTTACTTTCTATTTGTGATTCTTCTAAAATTGGTCCGGGGTTAGGTTTAACATCTCCAGAAAGAATTAATCGAAAGAAATAAAAATATGTATTAAGATTATTGAGAAGAAATACACTGAATTTAATAAATATTAAGCATTGGATCTTATGAAAATGGCTGATCATTTTCCAATAAGTCTTAGAGCAAAAACGGATAAATATGTAGATAATAAACTTACTAAATTTAAGTATCGTTATGTAATAGTGTTCAGTGGAGATGTGTTGTGAGTTGAGTGGTGTTAAGTGTGAATGCATATAGTATATATCTACGTTGTTTAAACAAAGATATGTTGATAGATAGAAAATAAAAAGTACCAGTTTCATTTTGATGGATGTGGAGGACGAGGTGTAGGTATCAGCGGCCGGCATTTTTGGATAAGATACAGTTTGACCATAGGAGATGTTTGCATTGCGAATAGATGGATGAGAAATTCGGCGAATGGAAAATGAGCCTTTGAGTTTTTGAGTGCAGGAAACTCCAGAAGGAGTGAGATGGATTCCGTCGTGTTTGCTTAGAAAATCAGAGTGGACAATTCGAGGTGAGAGAAGAAATCTATCAAAGACTGGAATAACTGAGATGTTCCTGGCAGGTAGACTCTTAATGGTTTCATTGAATTCTTTGATGATGAAGTTTCTTCTAAGACTGAATCATGACAGACCGGTGTGATCTCGAAGAAGTGAATAAAATCGGGCGTAAATTTGGTGTGGATTTGACGAATGAGCATTTTAGTTTGGCTTCCAAAATTTGAGCATTTGTAGTGTTGAGAGCATTGAAGAGACCAGTGTTGATGAGCACAGACTCTATATAATTTGTTGGTTAGAGGGCAATCTTGCATGTGAGTTGCTTGGTGTCATGTCCAGAATATGAGCGCACAGTAGCTACTTGATTAGGGAGAAGATCACAAAAGCGAACATTTTCAAGAATACTAGCCCCAATGATAAGAGTGGTAGTTCGAGGTTTGATCTACTTTACAGATAGACGAGGTTTGAAGTCCAGAGTGTATTGTAGTGGGAAGGACATTTCTGATACAGAAGGACCCAAAGAAAGGTAGTGAGGGATGCAACTTCAGGTCAATAACATGTCTGCCAACAACTTGGAAATTTCTAACTTCTGGGATTTCAAGTAGGCTGGCATGTTATTTAGAACAGAACAGGTTGATACCAGAGGAGCAGAAGGGATGTAGGACAAAGACGAGACGATGCAAAGAAAAGTTGGTGATAGACCAGGCAGAGGTTGAGAATTCTAGAAGAAGGAAAACAAACTTAGCAATGGCATGGATAGATTACAAGAAGGTATATGACAGCATATCACATAGGTGGGTTTTGAGGACGTTAGATGCCAATGGAGTTTCACGGAAATGGGTTGAATTTCTAGAGAGGGAGATGGGAAAGTGGCAGACTGAGATAGACGGACACAGGTTGAGGTTTAGGCGAGGCAAATTCCAGGGAGACAGCTTAGCACCACTACTGTTCGTAGTTAGCTTAATCCCTATCACAGAAACGCTAAAGGAGACAGGTATACGATATAAGTTGGAGAAGAATGGTAGAGCAGTGAGTCACCTGTGGTACATGGACGACCTGAAGATGTATGCTAGTTCAAGNAATACAAGAGAAGAGTAAGGAAGGTACTACACAAGTCAGCATTGAATGGACAGAATAGTTAGGTGGGAACATGAATGAACTTAGGGATCTAGACAGTGAGACAAGGAACATACTAGCAGCAGAGAGAGCATTCAACTTAAATGGAGATGTTGATAGGTTGTACATCGCAAGGCATAAAAGAGGGAAAGGACTGGTAAGGATGGAGGAATCTGTAGAAGCATAAGCACTAGGGCTAAAGGAATACATAGAAGCACAACCTAGAGGGTCACTACTGGAGATCACTAAGGAGATAAGGAAGATAAGAACTGAGAGTGAAGGAAAGGGTGCATACTAGAGTAGGAGGGAATTAGAGAGCCAAACAATGTATAGGCAGAAGGCAATGCATGGAAAATACTGGAGGAAAACAGAAAAATGTGACAGAGAAAAAAGCAACAAGTGGTTAAAAAGGCAGGACTAAAAAGAGAAACAGAAGCACTGATAATGGCAGCACAGGGGCAAGCAATAAGAACAAACTGGATGAAGAAGCACATAGATAGAAGATTGGAAGAAAGTGATAAGTGTAGGCTATGTAAGAAAGAGGCGGAGACAGTAGATCATCTGATAGCAGGGTGTGAGAAGTTGGCGCAGAATGAGTATAAGTTCAAGCATGACAAAGTGGGACGAATGGTACATTTGAGCTTGAACAAGCAGCATGGGTTAGACGAGCACCGTGATAAAGGCACGGAGGCCAGGCATAGTAGTGGTAGACAAAGAGAAAAGATTGGGAACAGTGATAGACATAGCAGTACCAAAGGACAGAAATGTAGAAGGCAAGGAAAAAGAGAAGGTAGACAAGTAGAGGAAGTTGGCAGAGGAAATAGAAAGGCTGTGGAAGTTAAAGAAGATTAAAGTAGTCCCGGTAGTAGTAGGAGCACTAGGAGCAGTAAGTAAGAAGCATAATAGATACACTTGGAGGAGTTGGGAGTACCAAAGTGGGGAGGAGCAGAAGTACACGAAGTCAGCATTGTTAGGAACAGCTAGAGTTCTGAAGAAAGCTCTCAGACGCCCTTGGAACTGGTGAGTTTCCCGAGCTGAAAGGGATACCAGCATGAAGCGCTGAGAAGAAATGAAATAATAATAATAATATTAATAGAAAAGTATTTACAGCCGTAAAAGAGCTATATTAGTGGAAAAATATTAATCTGTTCCAGACTGCTTAAGGAAAACTGAATGACCGGTAAATCCTGGGTTAAGAAATTTACTAGGTGCTGAATTTAGGTTAGGAAACCCTACCAAATTAGATCTGAAAAAATTAACAAAGTTATATCAATTTTACCACTAAAATATTAATTGCATTCTATTGGAAAACATGCATATCGGTGAAGCACAATCTAACAGTGGAGGTAAAGAGTTAATATACGCTAGCAGTGCTATAGTTGCAATTGTTTGTGTTATTGCAATGGCGGCGATTGTTATAGAAAGAACTCTTCCAACTGATAAAATGACAGAAGAAGAAATTGCAATAGCTGAAGAATACATTAAGAATAACTTTTAATTGCATATGATTACGAACTTTTTGAAATTGGAAATGAACTTTTAATATACATAGTGATGTACAAAAGTGGAGTTATAATATATTTTTAAATAACTTTATTGCCAATAGAAAAGCAAAAGCATAGGTGTGTCAGGGTGTCGAAAAAGGCTATACATCTCCCAAGTTTTCAAGGTTTGTATTCTAAACGTGAGTCTTTTATTGAAAATATACTAAAATTTCTAGAATATTACATCGTTTGTATTATTGATAAACGTGAGATTGCATTACTCGAAATTTAAGTTTCAAATATTCCAAATTACTTTAAAATGTGGGGCTGTGCATTGAATTTTACTACCTCTCTAAATACATTTTTGGGCTTTATGCTCAAAATTACTTTCTGAATCTGTCAGAAAGTCGATTTTATATTAACAATGGAAGGGAATGATTTTAAGCCATTTTTCCTTTTATTATTATTTGCGTCTAAATTGAACAACCAATTAATTTGCAAAGCCTTGCAACTTACTTTGCCTACTAATCAACCCTTATAAGTTTTTGTATCTAATCAGCATACATAAATATCTTACTAAAGTTACAACTTAATGGCAAATCATTGATACATATTATAAACAAAAAGGGGCCAAGGACGGACCCTTGAAGAACTACACTTTTAACAGGAAATAGTGTGGACTTGATTCCATCATATATCACTCTGTGAAATCGATTGCTAAGATAAGATTTCAATAAACAAAGTAAATTTCCACCAATTACAAAAAACTGTAATTTTGTGAGTAATTTGTAGTGAGAAACAGAATCAAAGGCTTTTTTAAAGTCAGTATATAGAACATATGTAGGATGCGATAAGTCATTATTGAAGTAAACATAATCCAGATATAAAAGTAACTGACTGTATGTATTTCTTTTATTTACGAAACCAAACTGTTGTTCAGATAAAAATGCTCCAAAATATTTATATAAATGTTTGTAAATTAGCATTTCAAAGATTAAAGATAATTTCGGTAATAAACTAATAGGTCTGTAATTTGAGATTTCATTTTTTTGCCACTTTTATGAATTGGAACAATGTCTGTAATTTTCCAAACATCTTGAAATATACCTGTTTTCTAAACAATTACGAAAAAGTAATAAGTATGAGGAAATAATTCTGTTGAAAATCTCTTTAAGAAAGTCATTGAAATTTTATCACTCCCTATTCCATTTTTATTATACATTTCACTTATAAGTTTTATGATTTCTGTTAACGATATATCAATATTATTTAAATTTCGAGACTCATTTTCACAAATACAATAATCATCTGATTGAAAGACTGAGTTAAAGAATAAATTGAATGCAGATGCAATTTCTAAATTACTATAAAAAAATGTATCTTTCCAGTGCATTGGATAAATTGAATTATTTCTTTCTAGACAATGTAAGAGTTTGTAGCAGGCAACCGTAGAGTTTTTATATGAAAATTGTTCTGTAAACGTTATTCTATCTAATTCTATAGATTCAAAAAATTCAAGAGCACTATTTAATAGTTCATAGTAATTTGTTCGCTTTTTTCGTAAGTATGAATGATATATATTTAACTTATGAAATAGTGTGCGAGGTAAAATAAGTTGGATACTGCTTACGTCTTTTTCTTTTAAGAGGAACATGCATTAATATAATTTCATTAAGACAATTATACCAGTAATCCGGATAGCTTTGATCTATTGGATGAAAAAATGAAAAAAGTGATTGAGACAGATGAAGTGATAAAAGCTTATTGTTAGCTTGAGAAAAAGAAAACGTAAGCTCTTCAGAAAAACTACTTCTACATGCATCAGCAATCTCTGATTCTAAAACATTTTCAATAGATGAAATTGAACATTTTGATACAATAATACAATGATCAGATGGATTGTGTAAATATGAAAGGTTTGTCAAATTGAAGCGCGGGTGCATTTTTAGTATTGTGATGAAAACAACTTATTAGCCTGTGAATATGTAAGTGGCAATGTAAATATTAGAAGCAAAAAAATAACATTTCGTAATCGGAGTGCTCTTTAGTCAACATGCTTGAATGTGATGTTGAACTTTTCTATTAAAAGTTTTTCTTTGAAAAATTCAAACTTATCAAAAAGTTTTAAATTCTCTCAAAAACCGAACTTTAATGTATTTATAACGTCTTGGTCCCATGGAAGCAATATAGAGCATTGAAAGTTTCTTGATGCGTGCAAAGATATCCTAAACCCATTGAGGCGTGCCCTGTGCAAACACGGAGTTTAGATAAGATAAGATAAGATAAGAGAATCTTTATTCAAATAAATGTTAACAATTAGATAACTGATAATTTATTTGAATAGCGTCACTAAATTCACAAAAACACATACATACAATTCACATAAATTACAAAAGAAATCTTGCAGGCTATGGATAAATTACTATAGTACTATTTTAATAACGAGTTATAGTACAGTCATTGTTATAAAATTTGTATCCTAGCCATGATTTTCCAGAAATATATTTTTGCTTAAGGAAGATTTTTAAATGCTTTTTAAAAGATTTCAATTTTTCAATATTTTTAATTTCTTTAGGTAGCGAATTCCAGGTTCGAATGGCGACATTAATGAAGGATTTCTTTAAAACATTCTTCTTATACTTAACGCATGTGAAAAGCTTTGATCTTGAATTCTGTTTATGAATAAATCCCGGTATTTTAATCGTATTATAAGGTGGTAGGTTTCTGATTAGCTTGAAGAATGTCAGAAGGGTATTTAAAATAACTAGTTGTTTTGGAAAAAGAATTGACCTAGAAATGTACTGTTTGGTTTGCGATGAGTTTTTCGTTGTGATATTTAATGCCCATCTTAATTGAATATTAAGTTTTTTATAAAGCACTTCGTTTAGATCAGTAAATAAAATGTTTGCGTAATTAAGGTGACTCATGATGAAAGCATGGAAGAATTGAATTATGGCACAAGGTGGTAATTGCCTAACTACTAGTGTCATACTTTTTATACCTATAGCTAATTTTCTAACTATCAGATTGATGTGAGAGTTGAATTTTAGCTTTGAATCAATTGTTACTCCTAGGTACTTGAAAGTGTCTACAATAGGAACATTAATATTATTTACACATAAAGTCACTGCAGAAACATCGTAATTGTTTTTATTCGGCGGCAAAATACAAAATTCTGTTTTAGCTTCATTAATATTCAACTTGTGCATGCAAAAGTATTTTGACAATTTGTTACAATTCAATTCTATAGATTCCGCTGCTAGTTGCATTGATGAATTATCGCTGAAAATGCAAGTGTCATCGGCATATTGGATTAAATTGCAATTAATTATAGAATGCATGTCATTTACATAAATACTAAAAAGAAGAGGACCTAGAATCGTACCTTGAGGCACCCCATTGCAAACCGGTAACCATTCTGAAAAAATATCATTTAATTTAACTCTTTGGAATCTTTGACTGAGGTAACTAGTTATCAATTGTTTACTATTACTAGAAAATCCTAAGTAAGATAGTTTTTCAATTAGAATGTTATGATTAATTGAATCAAAGGCTTTTGAAAGATCTAAACAAGCTATAGCTACAAATTTATTAGAATCAAGTGATGCTCTCCAAGTTTCAGTAGCGTTTAATAGTGCATCAGTTGTTGAGAAATTTTTGCGAAAACCAAATTGCGTGTTTGATAATAAATTATATTTATTTAAATGTTCAGTTATTTGATTATGTAATATTCTTTCGAATATTTTGCTTATTGGAGAAGTAATTGAGATTGGCCGATAATTAGTGGCAATTGATGGGTCGTTTTTCTTAAAAATAGGAGTAATGTGAGCAAGTTTTAAATTATCCGGGAAGTAATTTAGTTTTATGCATTCATTAAAGATAAAATTTAATGGATTTGCAATGATGTCTGCAGTAAGTTTAAGGGCCCATGAGGGAATGCTTGAGGGACCGCTTGATTTGTTGGTTTTAAGCTTATTGATTGACTTAATAATTTCATAACTAGTTGAGAAGCGGAAAGAAAATTCAGGTGTAAAAATTTTGCGTGAAACGTTTTCGTACTTAACGAGGGGGCCATTGTATTTTCCTAGATTAACAAAAGTCTTATTTAATTCATTAGTTATTTCTAAATTGTCAGAAAGATTGTTTCCTTTCTGATCTTTTATCACATCAATTGAGTTTGATTTTGATCGCTTATAATTTGTGATTTCTTGTATTAGCTTCCATTTTGAACGTTCACTTGGAAGGCGCGCATATTCATTCTTAATGAATTCGTTGAATGCCTTACGAGATTCTATATTCGATGCATTTCTAGCCTTTTTATATGCGGCAAAATTCTTGCTGGTTCGGGAAATCATAAAATGTTTATATGCTTTGTTCTTTTCGCGAATCAATACTTTGCAAGTTTCAGTTATCCAAGGTTTATTCGGAAAATTATTGCTTGCTTTGGAGTTTGATCTGGTTTTAACCATTATTTTTTTTTCAGGGCAAAATCTGTTAAGATAAAATTCAAAAATTTTTAAAAAGTTTTCTAGCATTTCATTCGAATTTGATGCAGAATATACAGGAAGCCAATTTTCTGATGAGAGGAATAATTTAAAATTATTAATATTTTCAATACACTTTTCACGAGTTTTAATCCATTTCATGTTATTTTTTGGGGCTGAATGAGACTTTTGAAATTTGATAGATGTAAAACAGTGGTCAGAGAATGGGCATTCAGAAGTAGTATACTCATAATATAGATTGTTGTTCTCAGCTAGTATAATGTAGTCAATTAGTGTTCTGCTTGATGATGTCATTCTAGTAGGTAATGTTTTATTGGCCAATACTAAATTAAATGTATTCAGAAACAGATCCATTTTACTTTGGTCATTAGCATTAAAATAATTTAGGTTCCAATCCCCAAAAAGTACTAAGTCTTTATTTTCAGAACAAGCAAGTGATAATTCGTCTTCTAGTTGTTGAATAAAAAAATTAGAGAACTTCTTATGAGGACAGTAGGATACATTTAATAACTGCTTTTTAAAACGTGAATTTTTTATTGGATTATTAATTTCAACCCATAAACTATCAAAATTTGATTCGTTATTACTCTTAATATCGTTGCGTATCTTGGGATTAAATGACTTTGGGATTAAAAATAATACACCTCCACCTTTGGATTTTCCTAACGTTTTGTTCAAAATTCTATCCCTTCTAAATAGTGCATAAGTTTCTTTAACAGTCCATGAGGTATCTAGATCTTCGTTTTTTAACCAGGTTTCGGAAACTGCGAGAATTAAATCATTTTTAAAGCTTGAAATGAATTCCCTATATTCGAAATTTTTAATGCTTAGATTCTGAAAATTTAAATGTACATAATTCACTATATCTGAGCCGTTATTCATTCAATTTTTTGATGTATGATTCAAAATTTAAGATCGGACCGGGATTAGTTTCAATGCCATTTACCGCTAATAACAAGAAAATTATAAGAGATATAAAGAACGACTTTTTAAAATTTATTTTACTAGTACATATGCGCCTGTATGACATAGTTAAAAATGTTTGCGGAGTCAAAGGCTGTTTAAGGTTAAACAGTTGAGTTTATGCATCACTTTAAAAAAGAAATCCATCATTTATTTGTAATGTTTCGGGACGTCACTGTCATTATCAAGAAGTTTCCCACTATAAAATTCACAAAACATTAATATATACATTTTTTACAATAACATTGGTAAATTTAGTTTATATTTATATTCATCTTTTTTGTTTAAGCTTAGTTTCTTTAATTCTATGTAAATTAATTCAGTTATGCTTAGTTGAAAATTATCAATTGCCTTTGATACAACTTTATACGTAAATTTCATATCACAGTTATTTAGGTGATTGGAGATGGTTGCCTATTTTTTATATACAGTATATATATATATTTCGTTCGTATTGATTAATATTTTGTGACGTTTATAGTGTGAAACTTTTTTATGATGGCAGTGGTATACCGAAACATGTCAAAAAAGACGCGTTTCTTTATTAAATTTTTATGGCTTGTAGAAAAATTTTTTTAAGAGCTTATGTCTCATGAAACAATAAAAATATCCATAATCTGAAAGCACCACAAAATAGAAGAGTTTTTAAACCGCGTCCGATCCTGCCCTTCGGCGGCAAGACCTCAATGGGTTTAAGAGGTCTATCCACTAGGGTTCTATGGGCAAAAAATTTCTTGGGCACAGCCCCATTGTATTCAGTCTTCTTCCACTACATGAAATATTCTGGTCTTATAGTTATATTGGTTCCTTAGCATAACTTCTATTTTGAATAAAATTAGCAAAAATTATGAGCATTATTCTGAAACTTGTGGTCCCAGATTCTTCATTTTTGATCCCAGTCTCAGTGTTTTTTAGTCCAAGGTCCCAGTCCGAAGGTACTAAAACGGTCCCACAAATCCTTACAGTCTACATATCAAGAAACAGCCAAAGTTCACTGTTGATGCCATGGACTTTAAACCTTATATTTACTGAACATTAGGTTTGGAAAGAACTCAAGAATTTTTAAAAAAATTGAATTTTCAAAGAAAGTTCGTTAATATTTTAAAGGAAATGAGGCACAGCAATACACATTCATCAATAGATGAGTCCATGCCTCGCGATTTTCAAATTTCCTAATGGGTTTGGAGAAATTTTTTCGTACATGTGGAAAAACGGTTTGTCCGTTTAAATGAACAGCAGACTGTTACAGGTAGAAAACTTTTAACAATTTTCCTTTAACAAAAAATTATATACATGCATTCTTGGTAAGTCATGACAAGGCTACAAACTTTACAAAATCACTATATCACTCGTCATTGAAATGTACTAGTAATGTATTATTAGTAATTATTATTACTTGTAAACATTCATTGTTTGCTTTATATCATTTTGATTTGTATTTCTTTTCTTGATGGCTTTCGAAATTGTTTTCAGTATTTTATTATTTCTTAAACAATTTCTGAATATGGAGTGGACTCAATACAACCCACGTTCATTGTGAAAAAATTTGGATAAACATTTAATTCAGTCAAAAACAAAATTAATTGAAAAATCAGTACAAAATGTAACAAAAATACAAAAACAGCACTAATGTGATATATTCAACTGATTTCGAAGATGAGATATTTCTTTATATAACTAAATACAATAAAAGCCGTTACTACTTTTTTAAAACAACACATTTATCATAATTCTACGAGTATAGGACAATAATTACCTGTTGAACTTCCAGCAATTCGACTCGGCTATGTTTTGAGTTTAATTTCTTAGCAATTAACGAATTCAGTTTTGATTTCTTTTCTCTAAAAGCAAATTATGGTAAAGTTTTTGTTACACTGTAAGTAGATAAAGATCTAAGAATGTTCTGAAGAGACGTAGAATTATTTTTTAAATTCAACAATTCTCAAAACAGTAAAAGCAATGAGTCTTTACCGAAAATAAATGAAGCTGTAATTATTTTTAATCTCATCAAGACAAAAATAGCCAAGCTGGTAATGTTCAAATGAGGGCATTTAGAAAGAACAAGAAAATCGTATAGTGTTCATTAGTGGGCCAAGTTAAAAGCGTTGCTTTACTCAAGGACAACTTCATCACAATTTAATGTAGTTGATACTGTATAACATAGACCTTGAAAACAATAATATAAGACAGTTGAAATTAGATTGAGTGCTTATAATTTTATGTTTTAAATGGAATTATAATTAGGCATTAGTCAGGTCTTCAACAGAAGTTGAGTAAGGATCACAAGAGGCTAATGCCAGCCGGCTCTTACTGTTTTTCAATAAGAAATATTAAAAATTAAGAGGTAATTTAAACATAAATGCGCAACATCAACTAATCCAACAATTTTTCAAAACAAATACAAAATTTCTCTTGGCAAATTTCGATCAAAGCTCCTCGTCTTACGTATACCATTCTTTGTAAATTATTAACAAGAAACTTGTGATAATTGACTTTTTAATTAATAAATTATGCATCCAGTGGCGAAACAAGGGGACATGGTGAAATGTACTCCGTCATGTTTTCAACGTTGATTTTGATTGATTCAATTAAAAACATTTTTGTAAAAAAAACTTCAAAAATATAAAAAACTAAGGTGGTGTGTTGAGGGCTTTTGACACAATTTTAGTCCCCCCTGAAGTGCCCGTCAGGTAATCCTATATAAGCCCCTGAATACAGTAATAAAAAGGTTAAACAAAAACTACAAGCACATTACTTTGCTACCCTTATGTTCTAATAGTAAGACTGAGTCATTCCTACTGAAACTCAGTAAAAACAAATTAAAAACAACCACAGCCTGTAGACTTATGGCGGAAAATGATTATATCAAAATAATAGGTCGACGAATTGATTTGCACATTGGTTACTAAAGGAAATGTAAAGTAAATAAACTGGTAAACACAAATGTATCATAAATTACATTCATGTCCATGCTGAGATTGAACAATAAAGTTAGTTTAACAAAATGTAATGCATTATGTGGAATGTCATTTAAGTTTAAATGTGTTTTTTACATATTTGAATTGTTTTCATATGTATTTTTGGGTTAGTAACCACCAAAACACACATTAAACTTGTATTTTCTGATTAGTGATATAAAATTAGACTTACTAGTAATTTTACACTTAGGAGAAAAAATACATGTAGTAAGTTGCACTTTAATTTTTAACCCATTCTTGTAGTAGTCACGCTTCTATATATATAAATATACATTTTAAATTAAAATAAAATTTTGAACATATATATTATACCGGTTTCGATAGATATCCTATCTTCGTCAGTAAAATGGGTAATATTTTAAAAAGTTAAGTTTAATGTTAAGATGCATTATATTAGAATAATTTGGAGATGTTAAATTCTTTCTGTCTATTTAATAGTTCCCTTTTATCTGTTGTTGCATTGATGGTAATTGCTTCTCCTATTTTCGTAAATTTTCATTATAATTTTAAAGTTTTCCTTTTTCTTTTGATATTGGCAGAATATTTCTGATTTTAGGTAGCCTCGCAAATATTCTTTGAATATTACTCCTATATGTCTTTAAAATGAAAGCATGAAACCTTTTCCGTCATTTTATTCTCGCTATGTGAATGATATATTTTGCATATTTAAATCTTTGGACGATGTAAAAATATTTGATTTCAAGATTAACAACATATTACCAACAATAAAATTTACAATAGAAAACGAAGAAAATAATAGGTCAACATTTCTCAATTCAAAATTAACTAGAACATCAAGAAAAATCGAATTTGAATGGCATAAGAAGTCAACTAACACTGGACTGTACATACCTTACAACTCTTATTGTAGTCCTCAACATAAAATCAATCCTATAAAAACTTTGATCAGATAAACGCTTTAACATTAAACATACCTTTTAAAATTTTATTTTAATTTCAAATATGAAAAATCTCAGAAAAATTTGCTTCAAATATATATATATATATATATATAGATAGATAATTCAAGTTTTCTACGCATTTACAATGAATCAGTTAAATTATGCAAAAAATATTTTTTACTGACATAAAACTTGATATCCAATTAAGATGGGCAACAAATAGTTTCAAAGAAAAATATTTCCAGATCAAATAATTACATTTCCAAATCAATACTTCTTCCAAGGAAAGCTCGTCACTTTGAACACGACATCGGCATTTTTAAGTTCCAGTACCTATGACCTCGTAATGCGATTCAATGCCTGGTTTTTTCGTAAACAAAACTCCAGGGTTAGTACTATTTTCAATTTTGAAAATCTCAATTTTCCAAAATTATTATTTAGTGGACACTTCTCCCATATAAAAACTTACTGCAAGTGTCCATTTTGGAAGAAATTTGAAAGATTTGAGATTTTATAGAGTGAAAATAGTGCCAACCGAACTCCAGATCCAATCATTCAACCTGTATTAAATATAATGCAGGCAGAAAGTCAAATCATTCACAAGTACAGCTATTCGAACTTAAAAGGTTTTAAAAAGCACATTATCCATTACAATTTTTCTTCAGAAAAAGCAAATCTCAGATAAAGAATGGCTACAATATAAATTTTTTAATAACGATTGTACAAAATGTTGTATTCAGATAAATGACCAGTTTCTAGTTTTTATTACTTATCGCAATAATGAATTTTATCATATGTGATGTGCATACACTTGGTCCTATATTTTTCAGTGTTTATCATATACCAATCATTGATATCTTACATAATTACTATTGATGATGATAGCCAACTTTGCATTGAGATAGACAAAAACATTAACTTAACCTTCAAAAGCCTGTTCTCCTTTTAAGAGAACAAGTCGTTTTTACACATGTCTAAACAATTTTCTTACTAGAACATGAATACATCAATTGGACAAAGGCGTAGCCAGGATTTCTGTTCAGGGGTTGCGATATATATATATATATATATAGCTAAACTTCTTAAACAATTTTTTTAACAATGCAACGAAAATTATCTTTGATACTACTTTCGTAATTACTGTACCAACGTCAGTCAAACTAAAATTAATTGATGGGAAAATATAAGTTATAAAACATTTAACACAATAAATGGAGAGTTTACTGGCATTTAGAATATAAATTAGATCTTTACTAATAATTAAATTGATTTTGCAATACTTGTGCACTTGTGTCATAAATGAAATGAAAGTCTGAAGTTTATGCTTTATGTAATTTTGAATGAATATAAATATCGGACATTCAATGTCCATGTAATGCTTCTGAATTCTTATTTTCAATTGTCTTTCAGCCTTATTAATGAATGCAGAAGCTGGCACACTTCTGCCAATTATATTTATATTCGAATACAATTTTTTTGTATGTTGGATATACACATATAAAATCAAACCTTATTTGTGATTTAAGTTGTTGCGATTGCAGGTCATTGCTTGATTCAAAAGCTTCTAAATATAATAAAGTAAGTAAATGAAAAACTACAAAATTCTTCATTAGAATATATATATATATATATATAAGAATATATTTGAGAAAATACAAAAACAAATAACTAACATTAATTAAAAGTCTTAGTGAACACACTTATCCATAACCCAATTTTCAATTTGTGATATCAATTATTAATAGGTATCTATATTTACAAAGAGCATAATTTTAATAATTATATTTTAAGAAGCATATGATTTTGACAAACTATACCAACGCAAACTTCAAAATTAGTAAGACACTTCAATGAGATACAAGTGTTGTAGACCCTTAGTACTATAACATATTATTGAAAACAACGGATCAGCCTATCCTAAAAAAATAATAAATCAAGCTTTCTGAAAACGCACTAATGAAAATGGTAGAATATTTATTATTATATGCTATATATAACTTTGAATATTTTCATTATGTACCAAAAATATTAACAATTTTAAATATAAAGAAAGTTTGTATATTAAAAAAATATCTCAAAATGCTAATAAAATTAAGATGTAGTGAAAATATTTATTTTTTGTTAATTTCCTTAAAAAATTCAAATTCATCGAGTGAAGAATGAATTTATAATGGATACTGTGAAAAATACAATAAGGGACGGATAAAATACCTGTATTTGTCGACGTTGACACAAGAAGAAGGGGCTCCTCACATGCACGCTTAGGCGAAGATGACAATTGACTGGGAATTAAAAGTTCTAATGTTGGTTGTGGTGATGACGGAAAATCATGTGCTGCCAAAAAATCAAAGGGGCGTGGAGTTGAAGTAACTTGACGCTCCTAAGACATTGAAAGTAGGCAACTATCCAGTGATAAAAAATTAATAAAGCTAACCAGCAAATGATAAACGTATCAAATTACAAAATAATATAAAAACTCTACGTGTACAATGATGAGTTTCAACTTTATATTTTAGTAAGAAAAGCATAGCGACCCAGATATTTAAATTTAAATTATTTGCACAAAGAAAAAATGCAAAATTTCTTTAAAAATATTTTTGCTAAATTCAATAAACTATTTTTTGGGTTGTAAAATTCACTAATTCTGGACAGTAGCGAATATGACAAAGATATCTAAAAAATTGCATGTAATCGATTTTCCCTATTAAAATCTGTGAAAAATTCTTAATTCGTCTTAAATCACTGCTTGAATTTTTCTGATTGGAATGAGAATTCAAAAAGTTGATTTAAGAACAACTTTCATAAAACGCAAAAAGGATGTACCACAAACGTTTAGATAAAACATAACATGATTTCTCACAAGACTACATCATATACAATGAAAATGATATTGCTGCAACATCAAATATGAAATACTGTAGAACATAATTACAAAATTGTTAATAAATTACTATATTTACTCTCTATGATGATAATCCAAAGCAAAATGTTAACATAAATCCTGCAATATTTACTAATAAGAACAAAATCAAACCTCATTCAACAAATTATGACTTTCAGTGTAATTCGTCCTTGCTGATAAGATCAAATCGTCGTAGCAAAGAGTTGAATTTAAAGAAGACTGATTGGTCAAAAAATTGTTGTCTTTCAAAGTTTGAGCATCAGAACACAATGGCTTAGGTTTTGCGGAACTGACTTCACAAACAAAACCTTCTGATTCAAGTGCATTGACCGGATTGCCCACTAAAAAGAGTTGATTTGCATGAGTTGTCAACTGATTGTCATTTGTTGATGGAGTGTGTGAATACTTTGGTTCAAATAGGTGTTCTGGAATTTCATCGTTCAATAGCAACGAAGCTTCTTTAACATATTGTTTCGGATCTGTAAACATTTTCTCCGAAATTGATCGGTTTAAATTACTGTGAAACTCACTGAAATCAAGTTGATCAGAGGAATTTAGGAACTCTATATTTTTCCATTGATCCCTAATTTCGAAGGGTTCTATAATACCACTCTTAATTGATCTATCCTTGAACAGAGAACAGTGAGTATTCGAAGTAGGTAGTATATTGAGATTATGTCCTCTTTCTACAGGATCGTTTTTCATGTACAAAGAATTGCGAGAGCCTTTTTCAGACGGTAGTGAAAGGTTAGACGCAGATAGCTGAATACCTGATGGATATAATTTTTGAGATACATTAAATTCAGAGGCTGAAGATTCGACTGCATTCGTTGTATGTGCATTAGAAATCGACTCATTTAGCTTATCATCAACTGCAATTCTAAATAATAGCATGGGTTAAACAATGGAATCTTCACAATTATAAGGCGATAACAATAATGAACAATTAGCACAAAGATATCTATCTCAATTGCACCAAATTAATAGTGCTAATATGAAGAATATTTGTACAAGGTTTCGTTTACATATCATAATCAAATGCAGAGTTGGATAGAGGAGACGAAATCCTCCTTCCCCAATTTTGAAGAACACAAGAATATGATTAAACATGTAACATGCAAAACGTTTTGACTCTATAAGTGAAATTATACTTTTGATTCATAAGGGCGAAGTAAACATCTTCAAGAGTGGCAAAGCCTTTCCAACCCATAATGAATTATCAGCCAACATATGTTTGCTCTCAAATTTATAATTTATTTGAATAAAAATACCTTGGGACATTAATTCCTTCTCTCTCCATAGAACTTCTTAAGAATTCTGGAAGTCGGGGTTGTCGTTTTTTCTTACTAAATCATGGTAAAATAAACACAGAAAATTATAAAAATAGAAAATATTTTAATCTTCTATACTATATACAGCATTTTACCTGACTGTTAACTGAGGCAAAGAAGGCTTCTTTTTTGGCATACTGACAATCTTCTTGATCGGAGGGGTCGGTACCTTTAATACTGGAGGAACATGACTGGCCTCGCTTTTCACTATCGATTGAATGCGTTTTGAAAATGAATCCTCGATCGTTTTATTCTCTTTTATAAATTGATGTGGATTTTCAATTATACCAACAACGCCACTCGTCGCCATTTCAGTACTTGAAACTATTTTGGTACGTTTGCGGGTTTCCCATAACCAATGCAAAGCACAATCTACTACAATGGTAGATAATGGTCGTTTAGTCTGAAATTACGTAAATTACATAATTATCTTAATACAACAATATGCATGTTAAATATAATACTTGGTTATATATACAGAACAGAAGCAAATTTAAAATGTGCAAACACTAATGCATCATAATTCTCCTCTCAAAGTTACCTTCGCCTACATCAAGGAAACATTATTTCGAGCCTAGTACTATAAAATTTAGGGAAAAGTCTAACATGCATCATTTTATTCCAACTCGCCATCGTTAACAAACTCCGATAAAGAAATTAAGAAAATTATATTTTACTCCGAATAAGTTATGATAGCTATAATGATGTTAGGAGGAACTAGATACTTTATTTGACCCCGAAATTGAATAATAGTTACTTGCCTTAATAGTTGATGTTGCTCTGAACTTTAAGTGCTTCTTGAGCTCAAGCTGTGCGTCTCCTTTTAAAACAGACATGACGAAAACCTCTCTCTGTAGCCATGCTTGACGATATAAATTTGCTTCTCGATATTTTAAAGATTTCGATTTACGCTTTTCAGTGTATGCTCTTAATACTCGGAAAACCTAAATTTTTTTATGAGAACTAAATAAAAATGATGTAAATTCCATAAACAAGGAACAAGATTTGCTTTAACAGGCTAAGACGGGCAATTTATGCAATAAAACTTTTCATTCTCATATAAAAATTAATTATTGCGATGAAGGCAAACTACATAATTGCGCCAAAAATATATTTTATATTATAAACCTACTCGCTTCTTTATGTGGAAACTCCAAAGCCACAGAGACAACACCGTTTGTTGATTTTCATTCTTTCTTATTTCGAGCTAAACAAGGCTTATAAATATATTTCTAAAAACTTAATCATACAGATAAACGCCACTTGGCAAGGAACTTCGATGAATTCATTCTCTTGTAGAAACGCATCGAAGTAACAGAGAGCACCTAAAATAACTTTTAATAACACAGGTTCAAAATTGATAAATTCATAAATGTATTACACTTTATAACTTCTACACAGAACTCCTGTCAAAAAGGCAATATGTACATTAAGGTGATACTTTTTACACTAAGGTAAAATTTTTAACTTTCCTCTTGAGAGAATGTGAGAAAATGCATTTAAAAAGAAATGCATAAGATATAGAACATTTTGCAAAAAAATTGAAGAGAATATTTTTAACAAGATAGAGCACAGATTCTCATTCATCAGATCTTTACTGACTAGCAAAAATACAAAATTTTTGTCTTTCAAAATAACTATTACAATATTACTTTGTGTTCTTTGGATATTGCAAATTTTAAGGCAAGTGTCTGAAGAGTGAGCCAATTGAATAAATATCTAAATGCTACTGAATGGCAATTTTGCCTATTCTGTCCTGCAGTTTTCTAAAATCCGTGATAATTTTTTGAAAAAATGTTTAAATTCCCTGAACTAATAAAAATGTCCAAATTCTGAAAACGGCAAGAGATAGAGGAGTGTCTTCTCCTTCACGCATTATTTAAAATTAACATATTTCATCTATGTTTGATAATATGACCCGGTCTCAAAAATGCTTGATCTTGCCTACCGTTCAAATGAATGTCGATTTGCTGCAAATATCACGATGAAATCTAATGTTTCAATTTCATATCATAGAGATTCCAAAATAGGTAGACATTTACATGATAAAATAATAGATTTTGCAACTCTGAACAAATCTGGAGTAAATAGAGCCATGATCACGATCACGAAGTTTACAACTGTAAACATTTAATAAAGTAATTCACATAGTAGTTGGGAATGCAATTCAATTGAATGTTCTTCATCCAGTGGATGGAAAAGCTAATACAATTCTTCAAGATCTAGCAAATACCATTTTTGAGTTAATTCTATGGAAATGATTGCAGTTTAATGTTGAATAGTTACAACTTTAGTCTAAATTTATAGGTTAATTCAAATTATCACTAGCATCGATATGCTATAATAAATATTCCTATAATTATAAAAATGATGTATTTGTTGACAAAAGCCCTTTCCTCATAATTATAATT
>CABFPE010000037.1:1042377-1060111 GCA_900660155.1 Hofstenia miamia | reverse complement strand
TAGCAAATACCATTTTTGAGTTAATTCTATGGAAATGATTGCAGTTTAATGTTGAATAGTTACAACTTTAGTCTAAATTTATAGGTTCATTCAAATTATCACTAGCATCGATATGCTATAATAAACATTCCCATAATTATAAAAATGATGTATTTGTTGACAAAAGCCCTTTCCTCATAATTATAATTTGGTTATTACCAAAACCTACAAAGTGCTCTTGTTTACATTTGCGCGTTTTTGTGTGTAAGAAATGTATTTTGTTGATGCTTAAAATTTTAAATGCGGGTTGGGATGAGTGTAGAAGCTGTTATTAAGTGCATACTTACATGTAAAGAATTTAATTAAGATTGATTTGATGGTTGCTATCAAGTATTTAAGAAGTGTACATATAGATGATTTAATTAACATCTACTTAATGTATTTGAAATCTTTACTTAACTTTTGTATTAGTTTTTATAGTGAGTGATGAAAAGTCAACTTTAACATTTATTTTATATTTATATTTATGTAGAGTTCATGATTTTACATTACTAGTTAAAAGATGTTATGGGTTGAAATTGCCCCAAACTATACTTGGCGTTTCACAGCAGCAAAGATAATAATTATAGAACAAGTGTTAAGTTTTGTGAGTCTTCATGTCATGGTTAGCTAATGTAAATATAATGGATATGAGTTCCATTTATTTTTGAAAAACACTCGAATGCTTGAGCAACATGTATAAATTATTTTCATTTTTGAATTCTGATAACATATTTTGATTTTATATAATAGTGTTTAGCTCTAGAGTAGTCATAAATCGCTTAAGAAATGCCGAGCAACTCAACCACAGAAAGTTGAATCCTCGAAGCACAAAATGCCTAAATGCTGTACATCAGTATTTCAGCAATTTCTTATTTAGAAGAGATAATATGGGCTATCAGGCAAAGCAGGTTTTTATTGAAAATCTCCAAAATACATATGAAAAAGGACGTGATTTGCAGTCAAACATTGCCAAGGACAGCCGGATGAATGAAATGTCTCCAATTGAGGTAGGACCCAATCTGAGCTTGACATATGCGAAAGGCTCATTAACTTTAATGGAATTGACAGAGGTCAATTATGTTTTACTGATCTTGGCATATATTGTCAGTAGTCATCGAAAAGGAGTCCCTGTAAACCTTCAATTATTCTAAATCAATAATGCAACCAGCAAAGCTAAGTCATTCGATCACAAAGAATAATGAGCATTAGAAAAAGGACATTCACCAAGTTGGGTAGCCACTATTATCAGTCAACATAAAGAATGCCGAAATGGTAATGCTAATTTGTTCTTGCTTTTCAATATATTTTTATTATTCAAGCATTATCTCGATCATGTTCGTCCAATATTTGCTGAAATGCCATCAGCAGTATATTATAAATGGACGGAAAATGTAAGCATGCCTGCTTAAAAAAAGCAAATTGCTATAAATTACAATTTTATGAATAACAGTTTTCAAAAAATGATTCCGAAGAAATTTAAGAATATTAAATTTTTTACAACTTTATGGCACTGCACGATTGCGGTTGCGAAACTTAGAGCTGTACGCCGCCACGCCACGCCACGCCGCCGCGTTTCAGATCTGCATTGACATGGTACAAAAATGCTACAAGCCTGAGCTTATCACAGATAAGAAAAGTGCTGTGTTCAAATACTTTGGTGTTTTATTTGACGACGGAGTTAAGGATGAGAACCATTATTATTGCAAGCCATGCTTTGATAAAGTTGAGAATAAAACTGATATTGCTATTTCAAGGTTTTCGGTACAAAATTAGCGTTTCAACGGGAACTCTTCGAGGTCATCTATTGGATAATCATAAAATAAATTATTTTTTTCACGCCGCGCCAATACTTTTTAGGGACTCATCCCGCCAACGACGAAAATTTGACGGGCGTACAGCTCTAGTGAAACTGATGCATACCGAGATGCTGTCTTGATGCTTGTCGAAGAGTAAAAGGATCCCATTACAACAATGTTTCTGTCAAAAAATACAATTTAATTTTTTTCTAAAGCAATTGAACAATTAAAAGACAAAAATATTACAAAGCATGGAGGCACTAAATGTGATTTTAGTAGAATATACTTGTTTTTTAGATTCAGAATTTATATTGTTTTACTAGAGTTAGTCTGTGTTTGTTTTCTTAGAGTTAGTTTTTATGCTTACCATTTATATTTGTATTTTTATAATTAGCATTAACATTTGTATCATTGAAGTTAGTGTTTGTATTTAGCATTTACATTTGTATTTTAGTGTTAGTTTTATAATTAGCATTAATATTATGTATCTCCTCTTTAGGAATTTATAACATTGTTTAAGTAATTTTTTACAAGAAAAGACAGCCAGAACAACTTTCAAAAAGAATTTACAACTACACTACAAATATTACTGTTTTCTGAAATATTTAGTAACTGTTTGTTGACTTTTGTCAGCCTCAGTTGGTTTGAAGGAAGTTTTTTTTTCAAGTTTCTAGCACTCTAATCATTTTGAAAACTATGTTCTTCAGTTATTGTACGCAATATTGGAGGTTAATTGGGCCTATTTTATGATTTGGGACAACGAAAAATATACGCAGTATTGGATTTTTACATAATAGCTGCCTACGCAGTATTGTAGCATAACATGTAAACATAATTGTATCTTGGACATGAAATTTTAGCGTTTTTACACAATAGCGGATTCTTAAACAGCACTGGAGTTAAGCCGTATTATCTAAGGAAATCCTAAATCCGCATTTAACCCTATCTCAGCCGGGGTGTTTCCTCAGCACCCCTAGAGAAATAATGGTATATCGCTAATTTTCTTTTTCCTAAAAATATATTAGGAAAATGAATTATTAAAAGTGGTATTAATTTTATAATTATTTTTGAGATATATTCATTTTATTGAGTATCAATATATTATTAATTTTATCCAATGATCAATAAATTGTTCTGTAAATGTTTGTTTACATATAACATATGAATTGAGTATACAATGAATATTTTTTTGTACTTAGCTAATGTTAGCTAGGACCCTGCCAAACTTCATTGGCATTCTGGAAAGGAACATATATTTTTAAATATTTTAGTACTATGGCCAACTTCGTGACGTCGGCCCATTATGAAGTCGGAGCAACAAAATATCGATTTTTTGTTCTCTTAGTATTCAGTCATATATAATATATAGCCCTACCAACGTTCGCTGCTCGTTGATGAATATGATTGATCTTAAGGAGGAGGTCTTTGGTTATCAGCCAACTGCCCTGATTAACTGTTTGTAAGAATTGCAAGTGCCAACGAATTAAACAAAAACCTGAATGGTATAAATAATTGACAACCCCCTGAACCATTGTCAAAATGCCACACCACTGAAGAGCAAGAGAACTTAAGCGTCCCTGAAACACATCAACCAAAAACTGATAACACTACGGCAGCTGAATATCAGAACCAAAAAAACTGAACCCAAAAATTACTTCTCCGAATTTACTACACGCTCAAACATCCTCTGTAACAAAATCTAATAGTCTAGATAATCCACTACATTGGGGAGCCTCTGAAAAATGACCAACCCCTTTGCAAGTCCATCAAATCTTGTGATAGACAATAGTGACAGTAGTACTGGTTCGGTCTACTAACCTATTTCTTAATCCTATCACTGCCATTATGAGAACACCTACTTTGAAATTAATCAACTTCAACATTAATGGTATCACAAATAAGAAAAAGTTCTATCAGATCATCGAATCATTACTGTATTTTAAGCCAGACATTATCTGTTTCCAAGAAACAGAAATTGAAAGTTTTCACTAAACATCCAGAATTATCTGGAATCAAAGGTGGGTTGTTGACTCTAATAAGTGATAAGTATTTGAAAGCTGAATGTGAAACTGCACAAATTTTAATGGCTACAAAATCAAATACTCTAATTGGTAACCACTACCTCGTAAAAAACACATATAAAAGCACAATAAGTTTCATTTTAGCAGCAACAAATAGGCTACATGTAAAATCAATAATTTGTTTGGGAGACTCTAATTGCTACTAACAAGATAGTGATGTTATAGGTAACAGGACAACAAACATAACAGCAACAAGTTATAGCTATTTTCAATAACATCTGCTAAGCCACTATAATATAATGTACAGTGCTACAATACTAGGAAACACTAAGCACACCTACTTTCTAGAATATAACATTGCTTTGCATCCACTGACCTAACTCCTGTTCACACCAAGGTTATTAATCTTAATATATATGATCACAAACCATTACGAACATTCTTTGCACAAGAAAAGATTCACCATGGGCCAGCGATTTGGAGGATAAGATCCTCGATAATTGAGAAATATTCAAAGGAAATCTAAAATTTCATTATAGATTGCTTAGCAGGCGCAACCATTGACAACATCCAAATTAAAAGGACGGCCATGAAAATTAGGGTAAAAAGACTCTTAACGACACTGCAAAGTTTTATAAGTAATAACAAATTCTATAAAATAGTGTAATTAGAAAAACAAATTTTTATGCCCAGCCATGTATGAATACGAAGAAATTAAGAAAATTCTCGAAGATGAAATCAATACTATCTAAGTAGAGGTGGCATAAATAGAACTTGAATACATAAACAATATTAAACACGAATATTAACGAAGTAAGCCTCAAAGAATTCAAAATTACATAAACAAGTGCTTGAGCAAACTTTGTATCCATCAGGTTAAAATGAACGACGGTGTATTATCTGAGTAAACTGAGAATATAATACATCAATTTAATGCCCCTTGCTAAGATATATTTAGGGAAAAAGCTAGTAAAGTGGGTCATTTCAATCCTTACTATTTTCGGTTATCAAATACAGATAAGGAAGATCTGTCTCTACACATTAGTTCAAAAAAATTACGCAAGCCATTTCCAAACTAAAAAACTGTCCCTGGATTTGACGAGTTAAATGCAACATTTTATAATTTTTTTCAAAATCTTCTAACACCATATCTAAAATTATGAACTGACTCGATGACTGTTTACAACTCATTTCCAAACAGCTTTACTGATGCTGTGATCAAATTAATACGAAAAATGGAGAGATCCCACAACACAGAAAAACATGGCGTCCCGTTTCCTTGTTGAACATGAAAATAAAGATCATTGCGCATACATTAAATAACATATTAAGTGCCATCGCTGCAAAATATGTTGGTTCTACACAAACAGGATTCATTAATAATCGTAAAAGCTCTCTTCAGTGCATCATTGACATCTGCAACTAATACATTTGACCTTGCTATACTAAACGTAATTTCCAAAAGGATATGATTCAATCAATAAAGTATTTAGTCAATACTTTACAGAAAATGGGTGTTCCACCATACATAGCAAACTTTATTAAATCTTTATATTATAGTAACAAATCTTTCATTCTCATTAATCACTTTTTATCAACCGAAATAGCAATAAAGCAAACTGTTATTCAAGGTGTCCTATATCTTGGGCTTGGGCCTCTATTACGCAAAATAAACAACTCTTTTTAGTTGACGGTTTTAAATATTTAGATGTTCAGGACAAATATTTAGCTTTCGCAGACGACATCAGATTTATTGCAAACAAAGAAACAGGTCTCACACAAGTGTTTCAAGAGCCACACGAATTCGGCAAACAGAAATATGTATACACTGGCATTAATAAGGGAAAAATAGGACAGCTGATTGCACTAAAAACCAATTTTCGGTAAAACAAAAGCTGTCAATACTGACGAAGCTGCCTTATAAACTAACTTACTATTCATCCGTCTGCATAAGCAACTTAATGCAAGCTAAAATAAATGAAGCAATTTGGAAAAACAAAGCCCATAAGCAGACCAACTAAACTAATGTATTGTGGCAATAGGCATGGTAGGGTTTAGCTAGGAAGTATTTTCTTAAGCCACTAGAATATAAGATCAACTTAATGATGTTCAATAATGACACCCATCCTGTACATCAACTGTATAACATGATTATTCTTCTTAATACAAACAAAAGGGATCTCTTAGATATGCTATGTAATTTGTCAATACCTAGGAAACTTAAATCGTTCTGTCCATATCTCTACGAATATCTCTAAATAATGCGAACACAGAATTTTTAATAAAATCCAGAAGGCTGCAGTTGAATCTACCCTAGCTGATTGACATCAAGAAGCAAAAGCAGCATAATATCCTATCTAACACCGATTTGGATCCGAAGACAAGTTCTTGCCACAAAAATGTAAAGCAAATGTCAAACTACTTTTCAAATGATAGAAGTATGTCAACCATTCTTAGTAAAGCAGCGAGCCTGTAAGAAGTGAATTCAGAGGAAATTCTTCCGCAAGTCAATAAAGTACGCACATCTAACATCTGTCCATACTATAAAACTCTACTTCACAAGATTATTCTGTATCGAATTATTAACAGGGATAAATTCTATTTTTCGAGACTACACTAAAATGCAGGTTATGCCACATTAGTAACGAAAATCCTAAGCACCACATTTTTAAATTCCAAAGCTGAATCCCATCTAAACCATTGGATTTTGAAAATATTTTAGATCTGTTTTCCACTACGAATGTCTATAGAGCTGTTGACTATATTGTGAAATCTATAGTGATGCATCATGACGTCAGTAGCTAAATGTAATTGTGTGTTATGTCTACTAATTACTTCTTTTTAACTAAAACGTGTTCATTTAGCCTGTAAATAGTTGTTACGTGTGTTTGTGTTACCTTTATTACTATTATCTTAACAGTTAATTTTAGCTTTATCCATAGAACAATGAGCTGTGAGACATCTTCATCATTCACGTTGGAGATATTGGGCTCAGGGATGCTAAAAAATTAATGGGGGAATTAATTGTCATTAACGGAAAACAATTAATGGATTTTATCAATTTAAAATGACCATTAATTGATTTTTCCTCATTCCATTAATGGCAATTTTAGATTTGCAGCCATAACATGCAAAGTTCAGTTTGCAGTGATTAGGTGTGTATCAAAAATTAAAACAACAAAGCAGATGATGCATTTCGTGCAAATTGTCTGGCGATTAAATTTTGTTATGCTATGGATTGAGTCCACATCCTTTACAGGTCAAATATTTAACACGAAAGAAAAATAAGTGAATTAATTGGCTAAGATATTTGATCAATAATAGCCAGGGCCGTGGCTAGGGGAGGAACGGGGGCATGGGCTTACTAAGCTAGAATGAATATATTTTAGTTGAAATATATAAAATACTAATGCAATTCTATTTAAAAATACAATGAAAAAGTGAAACTATTTCATATGAGTAAAACTATGATTAATTTATTGAACTTTGCGGGCCCATGACCCCCTAAATTTCAAATGCAAGCCACGGGCCTTATAATAGCATTAAATTACCCGCCAAATCTAATCATTTTTTGCAATTTGTATTGCTAGTAGCAGTTCATTCTATTACATAATATAAAAACTTGGGAGTGGGTATAGTTTNGATTTTCTATTAAATGAAGTGTAGTAGATTTAGGATTAGACTTTTGTGAAATATTTTAAATATCATATATAAAGAAAACAAATTTGTTGACGCTAGTTGTGCTGCATGGTGTTTTGTTACTAATATTATTATTATGGCAGAAATTTAAATTATTTTGTAAAATCGAATTTTTCAATGATAAAAGTCATTATTTTCGAATAATTATGCACAACGATAATTTTTTACAGATTTTCACCATGACAGTTAAGCAAACTTACCAATAGATGGGTCAAAGCCTCAAAACTTGTAAGTTTTTCAATAGGCTTGGAGAAAGGTGTTAAAAAATGTTGGCAAACGTTTGGGTATTTAATGTTACAACAGGCAGATTAATGTTTCGATAATTTTAAAAAAGGACAGTAATATCGCATTTTCTAAATATGAATTGAAAACGGCCTTTGAAATATGAGGAAGAAGAGATTCATACTCTAATATTTCGTAACGTCTATAACTGAAATATATAAAAATAATTTTTNGAGTAAAACTATGATTAATTTATTGAACTTTGCGGGCCCATGACCCCCTAAATTTCAAATGCAAGCCACGGGCCTTATAATAGCATTAAATTACCCGCCAAATCTAATCATTTTTTGCAATTTGTATTGCTAGTAGCAGTTCATTCTATTACATAATATAAAAACTTGGGAGTGGGTATAGTTTTAGACTATTTTAGCGGCTGAAGCAGTTAGTAGCAGAAACCAAACAAGCTCATACCGTATCATGCGAATAACATGCAGCTCTGGTTGAACACATTTATGAGCCTGATATTGCAAAAGGAGCTCATAGATGCTAGACAAAATGCTAGAATAATGCTTACTGCCAATGAGAAACATTGTTTCTTAGTCAGCCTTAATAATGGCTGCATATGGTTAGATTAGGTCAAATATGTAGTTATTATGTTTAAGTTCATGTACATTTTTATTGTCAGATATTCTTATAATTTAAAAGTTATTAATGAGATAATTTCCTTTAAGATTGCCTCTTCATTATTAAATCATTAGTGGAAGTTAGGCCTAGTATTGCCGCTTCAAATAAACGATTAGTTCGCCACTTTTATTCATCTGTTGATACGAATAGTGACATGTCACACGATAATTTGTATCAAACTTGGATCCACTTTATGCTAATAAATTACTAAAATTTCAAAAAGTTACGGTCATATTACATATCCTTGCCTATTTTACATTGGGCTCTTTGTACATTTGTTTTCATGCTAAAGACATTTAAAATAGAAATTGCACTCTGCAATGCTAGGGTGTACTTGATTTAAAATTTTTTGACTGAAATTACTTGATATGATTGTAAAAAATGTTTATTTTTCCTAATTAAAATACCATTACAACAACATACCAGCTTTCAAAAAATTGTCGTGTGACTATCTTAGTTATAAAGCAAGTAAAAAACAAAGGCAACAGCGATCTCATAAATCACCTTAAAAGTGCAAATCCAAATTATTGGCCTGATTAGTTCTTTTCAGGCTACTGTATGACCAATTTTTTATTCACTGGTCTTACAATCTAATTACATTGCTTAAATTTTGAAGGTAATGTTTGCCCAATTAAGTCTGTAATTGAGGTGATTGTTTTTAAAATAATTCTCATAACTTTATAAATTAAGTAGTCGCTGTACTCCTACTACATATTGAATTCTGTGGTTTGGTTTCAAAATAATCAATATAAAATTGTGAAAATAACAGGTCCGGTAATGATGTAACTCTTTACAGAACGTCTAGAAATGTAATTGTTTGCAAAATCTGCGATTTATAAGCATTTGAGAATTTTGTAGTAAAGTACCTTAGAACAAATAATTTTTCTACAAATGGTATGTCCCCATTAATATCTAATTTGATATCAGTGAAAATCTTTTTATATTTATTTGGAGAGAATATTGTGAATTGCGTTTTTTGAATATTTATTGTTAATTTGTTTTGGTTAAGATAATTTTTTATATTCTCAATGCTAATCTGTAAATTTTGTGTAGCTATAATTGGACTGATGTTTCGATTTACTATACACATATCATCTGCATATTGAATTATTTCAGAATTTTTGATAAATTTGTTTACATCATTTATGTATATATTGAATAATATTGGTCCCAAGACCGTACCTTGTGGAACACCTTTATGAGTTGTTAGATAATCAGAAAATGTAGTTTGGATACGAACACGTTGTTGTCTTCCATTTAAGAAGCTATCCATGAGCTTACAAGAATCACTAGAAAAGCCATATTGTCGTAATTTTGAAATTAAAATCCTGAAATCAAGGATGTCAAAGGCCTTACTCAGATCTAGTAAAGTAATAGCACTACTTATATCCTTATTTAAATAATAACTTGTAGTTTCTGTAAGAGAAAGTAAAGCATCTGTGGTGCCGAATGTTTCTCTAAAGCCAAATTGTTTATTTCAGATTATCTCTAATTCGTTTAGATAGTTATTTCTTTGTTTGTATAAGAGTTTTTCAAAGATTTTGGATATAGGATTTGTGATAGCTATTGGTCTGTAATTTATACAATTTGTAGGATCTCCTTTCTTTAGTACTGGCGTTATATCAGATTTTTTTAATATTTGAGGAAATGTTGATGTATGTATTGCAAAATTGCAAGCAAAAAAGTAGATGTTCCGAGAAATATTTAATATATTCTTTGATTATAAATACTGAAATACCACTGCTATTAGTACATGTATTTCTATCAAGACCAGCTACAACTTTAATTAGTTCATATTGATTAATATAATTAAGACTGAATGTTGATTTTAGTTGATCAATTCTATTTACATAGTCTAAATTGGGACCCAAAAGGTACCTAGATACTTAAATGTTATCTTAGGCAACAAAAATTATACCAAATTCATCAAACAACATGGGTGCTTTCGAACCTAATTCTGATCCTGTTTTATCCTGAACCTGATTTGCGACTCCCCAAATTTGACTTGAAACCTAACCTGACCTGATTAATCCAGATAAACCTGATATAAAAATACTGACCTGTCTCAATACTAGTTTCTGATGCATTGCAATAGTTTTTTTAAAGATTACTTTCTAATGGAAGCTAGAGTACTTTCAATATGCTACAGCTTAACAAAAGTTGCTTCTATTATCGCAATAGCGATCGATATTACAACAATTTACTAAAATAATTTGGGATTCCAAAATGAAAAATACTACCCATCAATGCAAAAGCTTACACTTGAAAAAGAGATAACACACAAAGACAATTAATTTATATGAGAAATTGTGATTTTCTTGTGACTCAGTATAGCACCATGATTGAGAACCATCTACAATTTCCATGAGATCTTGATAGACAGAAATCGTTGCGAAGTTTATTAAAAAACAGTGCTCAAGAAAATATCGTAAATTACTGTAGGTGCCCATAGCTTTCAAAAGTAAAAAAACTACTTTCAGTAAGATCAACGATATTTTGGGTGAATTTTCTAAAAATTTAATAGCATTTTTGGTTTCAATCTCATGATATTTTCTGAAATGCAGTTGAATGTAATCTTCGCTGGTTGCTGTTCCCCAAGGCGTGTAAAACCCAACAAATTTAGACACAAAAAACGAGGAAACGTTTTGGATTGTTACAGAGAAAAAAGAAAAAATGTTAAGAGAAATTGTAAAGCGTCTTAATTTAAAAACACCGGAAAACAACTAAATGCAGCAAATAAACACAAATACTAAATACATGCATAGAACCTCGAGATAATGAAATTATTTCGTCATTTATGTAAGAAATTAAGTGCAACAATTGCAGTCTCTGTCTGTGGCTATGCACAAAATTGGCATTTTTATTTTACCCCACTCCCATGCAGTTTTTTTATAAATTAAGTAACATACTTATTACTACATAATTTAAACTTTACGTATTTACGTACCGCCTTTCTTCTTTTGATATCAACATAATTTTGCCAACATGAAAAGTAGATGTTCAGAACAGATTGTCTATAAAAACTATCAGCTCTGTTCAATAAACTTTTACAGTGTAATCGTTCCTTTGCCAGTGCATTCCATTTCCGAAAGAGTCGATGAGTTTTTGAAAAATTCAACTGACGCTTCACAATAGAAAACGCCTTGTGCATTTCTAAATTTCTATTTTGAATAGTTTCATGAAAATTGAACCAGCAATTAAAAGCCTAAATGCAACGGTAATTCATTGGTAAAAATTCAACAGCTTACTTGATATAAAATAGAATGCTTATGGTGATGACAGGCAATTAAATATTTTCGTCGTTCATCTATTTCCTGAGTTGTCTTTACCTTCCATTTTTCGAAACATTTACTAAATAGCCTACGTTATGCATGAACTAATAACTTTTAAAAATGGATTTTATGCATGCAGTATTGTAACGTTAGGATGGTCGTACACTGCCGGTAAGTAAAGCAAAGTAAGGCCACGGTTAGACTAGTGATTGTTTCGTGCGCGTTCGATTTCCTTGTGATCGTCACGTCGCTAATTATCTCGAGTGGTTAGACATGCAATTCTTTCAAATGTGATAGATCACTTTTAAGCAAATCACTAGTCTAATCGTGGCCTAAAGTAAAAAAATTTACTTATACCCTGTTTACACGTGACATAAGGCAGATCTGTCTCCAATTATCTCAAGACATATGTAGCGTGTAAACACCCAAAACATAAGACATACGAACTCTCAAGTAGGATAATTATAAAACAGATGTAGATCAAATAATTTTGATTTTATTGTATGTCTTCTGTCACGCTGTCACCGTGTAAACACTAAATCATAAGACATACATATTTTTGACTGCAGTTATTTAATTATTATGGAAGCAAAATAGCAGTAATTTTGACTTATTAAATTAATAATAAATTATTAATCATATATTTTTTAGTATTTTATCCAATTTTCATAATTGAAAATAATATTTTTTCAATTACATATGCATATTTAAACATTACTTGTGCATTTTAGATAAATTTGCTAACAGATAAATCGGACCCATAAATAATTTAAATTAATTTGAAATTAGCCATTGTTATGGACTGCATAAATAAAAATAGGCCCGCCGGTTATTCTGTGCCAGTATCCTAAGCCTGTTATGTCCGTAGCTAAATGATTCTTTACTAAAATAGCTTAACAGTCATAAAAGTCTATCAATGTATGTTTACTTCAAAAAACAAATTAAGTACCTATGTGATACTTAAGTCTCGTTTCCCGAAGTTCTAATAATTTATTGCAATAATTGACAAAACACATCAAACAGTATGAAAATATGTAATCATTTACTGGAAACGAATTTTTATTTATCATAATAGTACATCACACTTCTAGTATGACTTTGCAAAATAGATAAATTATATTAATTCAATTCAAATGATATGGAGCGTCAGAAGTCCACAACTTACGATTCTTAAGTCACCATTTACATATTAATGCAATATCAGAAAGTGATAGTGAAATAAACTCCCTGATTTTGAATAATAAAGTTAATTTTATGTGACTCAGTGTAATATATAATGTGGTATGCTGTATTTTTGTGTAAATCTACATGAAGGTTAGTTTTTCACGAAATACATATGCATAAATAGATATATAAAATTGATAGATACACAATACGTATCCATCAATTGACTTAATCTACTTCAAACAAATCGTTTTAGGAATCTTCGAACAACAAAGTTCAAAGCCCGTAGGCCAGGCCCGTGCCGTACAACTAAGTCTGTGAACGGTTCGTGCCGTACCCTAGATTATAGTAGTGGACAGTTTCGCAACAAAATAGTTTTCTTCAGTGTCAGTCATTGTAGTTACTATTAATGTTATTAAGTAAACATTATTTAAACAACTTCAATAACAAAGACATTTACTCTCTCCAGCAGGAGCGTGGCCAGCCCAAACCCAGTGGAGGGGACGCATACAATTGTAAATCACGTCTTTTATGACAATAGCTTCCTTGGTTTTGTTACTTTAAAAGCATCCACCAATTTAAGCAATGCAATGCCGTCAGCATCAACATCACTCTCAATTTTATTACACAAAGACGATATAAATAAAATTCATAATTACAAAGGGAATTAATTACAACAGGTTTTTTTGTTGATGCATTTGGGTAAACAAATTTTCATAATATAAATAATTCGATTTTTGCGCCAAACTACTGTAAAATATTCACTTTGTTTACTAAAGTGGAAATGTGATTGATTGTAGTTAATTACCAAGACATCTGCTATTTCAAATAGATTTGCTTGTTATTAAAAGTTATTAAAATCAAATGATATATCACATTAAAATTGCATGCATTTAATTNTATATTTTGCAAAATGTGAAAATAATCTGGACACTGTTTTTGTATTTTTTACCTGCAGTGAAATATGGTGAATTACATAGTAATGCTAAAAAACNGTTTACTAAAGTGGAAATGTGATTGATTGTAGTTAATTACCAAGACATCTGCTATTTCAAATAGATTTGCTTGTTATTAAAAGTTATTAAAATCAAATGATATATCACATTAAAATTGCATGCATTTAATTTTTTTTGATTACATTTCACAATAACACTCGAATGCATATCATAAATAAATCAAAACATATTCTAATACTTTTAGTTGTAATTTTTGCTAATAAATTGGGTTATATTTAACTCTTTATGTCGGTTAAACAATGGTTATACTTTACCTTGCCTTACGGCAGTGTACTAGGTCTTAGGCTACGGTTAGACTAAGTGATTGGTAGCAAGAAATATTAGTTAAACACGTCACATCGCTAATTATCTCGGTGGTTAGACGTGCGAATTTATCAAAATTTGACAGATCACGCGTGATCAATCACATAGTCTAACCGTGGCCTTAAGTAAAGGAAAGTAAAATCCAATTTTAAATTTCTCTGGTTTACTTTACTTTACGGATAACTTTGTTATTAAATCCAATTCTAATCCATATCCAAACTTCAAATAAAATCTTACGGTGCGTTCAGATAATCTATTATTAAGCTGTTTGGTTAGAAATACAATAATTTTTGTTCACATCTATCGATTTTTATCAGAATTTTTTTTTGTCCGAAAAACCCAACTGAAATATTGTTCACATTTCCGAACACGATCAAACATTGATTTAATACTTCGAAATTATATGGTTCGTTGGCAATAGCAAGAAATAAAATCTGTAAACAACAGATTAGAATTTGAAGTTGAAAATTTTCTCCTTCAATAATTATGGTTTTTCTAGTCTGTTGGCTACTTAAATAAGCAATTAACTTGTAATATTGCTCCAACCATCGCTTTTAACAGATGATAAAAAACCTATGCATTCTTCAGACCCAGAGCGATCTATATATAGATACTCTTGGTTCAGACTATCGATTTGCAGCAGCTGGTAATTAGCAAATGATAAAAATCTACACTCATTAGGCAATACAGTTTTCAAATACCTCTAAAATAGTTAAATTAGTTGTTATAAGAATTTTTTAATTGTAAAATGGCTCTATATGATATGAAGTCAAAATGAAACATTAAATAAACATCTTAATCCATCATATTTACACTATCAATAAAAATAAAAAAAGACAGTGTCAAAAACACTCCATCTTCCCTCCAAATAACATAAATAAGCATTTGCATACAGTTTTTGCAAACTATTTGATCCAATAAAATGATTTTTAGGAATTTGAACAATGGTGTACATATATTTTTTATACATGTCTCCAATTATTAAAGTTGCTGAAAAGTGTTAAAATGGTTAAAAATACTTGTTAACAGATTGGTCCTAAAACCAGTTATTCTTGCATTTCAAGTCTTACTAAATATTTTTAGGTTTGGTCAAAAAAATTTTTTCCGGTTCCTAGTGATCAATGATGGATATAAATATAAAACTTTTAGCATAAACAAATATTTGATGTAGAGACATAATTGCATTTTATCAATAATTTTCTATTATATATTTCACAATGAATTGCAAAAGGAAAATATATTACCTCAGTTTTTTCTTAATCATTCTAGAACCATAATCTTTTGAAATTAAATTTAAATTGGAGCAGTTGTTCAGGTGTTTTTTCAACATGCTCACGATTTTGCGCAGCAATTGCAACTCATAGTGGTTCTTTGACTTTCTAAGCATTGTCTTCAACCTCTTTTCTTCAGAGACAACCTAGGAACTTAATTAACATGGGAAATGTGGATTAATAGGATGGTTTACTACAAACGTAATTTTATTAGATCGGAATTGAAATAGTAAAGCCAAACGAATTTTTCAACAAATTTAAACAATTCTAAACCTAAAGACTAAATATTTTAACAAAAAAGTGTAAAATTGCTTTATTCCAAAGTAATATTTACATTGTAATGTTAAATGTAAAGTCTGATATTAATTAGTTTCATATAACCACTGCAGATATAATAGATTTGGTAGTAAAAAATAATAATTAAAATATTAAAATGTTTTGTGGTAACACTGAAAATATTATTGATACTAAAATAACCGTACTTTACGCCAAATCTGAAAATGTTTTTTCAACAGGAGTGTACTGGAGAATTCGATTGCAAAAATGTGGTGTTCATCACTAAATAACTCATTAAAGATTATTACAAGGACATAAGCTCAATACAGATTGCGCATTTCCAAAAAATGGGCTTTCCACATGTAAAATGCAGAGTTCAGCATTCGATGATGAAGAAATTCGTTGGCTTTAGAGGTCAACTCTTTTAATCGCAGCGTGCACCTCCATTGAAAAGTCCAATGATTGAATGCTTTTGCAACCAATATTTCTTCATTATGTAAAATGGCCTAAAAATAACGATTTAATAAATAATGCAAATAATACCCCAAAATAGAGACAAGTTAATATAACGTCTGTCTACATGAGAGGTTTTCCACATGTTCAAACGAAACTTAGTTTAAGATAATTACTCAAATGAGGAAATCTACGCCTCTAAATGTGATGGGAAGCATTGCGCTTACAATAATGAGCCAGTAGGAATAGCACTCGTGTAACACAAAGAGGAAGCCCCAATTGGCGAAATATATAATAAATTCAATAATATGGAGCTTGAACTTGAATATGATTGCAGCAAGTAAGAAATAAGTAGTTTGAGGTTGGAACTTGAAGTGGTACATCCCTATCAATGAAAATGAAACACAAATGAAAGATTTAGCGAAACAGTAGATTTGAAAATCTCAAATAATGTGATATCTTGCCTAGTTATTTGTATATTTGATCAATTTTACAAATAATATAATTACATTGTCCTGGCAACTTACAATAATTGAGGTTCTGCAAAAATTAAAGAGTTTACCATGACGACAAATGTAATGTACTATAAATTCACTAAAAGATAAATAGAGAAATACTTATACCAATCTTAGTCCCATTTGATAATCCATTAAGCAGTTAAATGTCGATTCCCAAAGTCTGAAGTACTTTTTCAATGCATTTGATTTGAAGAACCCATTCGCAGTTTCTCTTAATTTCCGTTTATTCTTTTGATTACTAACAAATTGCTTCCAGAGAACAAAATACCTAAATAACCTTCCAAATCATTACGGCTGAGCAATGACGAAGGAAGTACATAAAAGCAGTAACAGTTACAAAAACCCATCAAATTTTGATGTAGGCGTTACACCATAATCATTAGTGCTTATTTAATGCAAACAATTTGCCTGGTATAGCAGCTGCAAATCTTGAACTCTTGAATTCTACTGTTTTCAATTGTCCACACTTATGCTAATCTGGATGAGAATACTAATTTGAATAAATTATTCGAATGCAAATGTCAATTGTAGCAAACGGGATTATTACTTTCAAAACTGGTATTTTTTGGGAAGCGGGTTGTACGGGTTTCAATAACTCGATCAGCGCTCAAGAATGAGAGGGAAAATTAATAAAATAAATCAATAGCAAAATAATTTTCAAATTCAAGAGAGGACAGTAACAAGGAATCGCATCTAACCTAATCAAATCATAATTCATAAGAGAAACTAAGTCAGCAGTTAGGGACCATATGACTCAGCCATAATAACAGCGCGGCTGTTAATTTTAACATTTATATATAATGGTCAGGGCCGGCCTTAGCTTGCGCGGGGCTCGGGGAAAATATGACATATAAGTAAAATTAAAAAGTAATGATAACAACGTCCCTGTTATTATAATGTGGATAGGCATCTTACTTGTTGGGAAATTATCAGAATTGGAATTGGGCATTGCCCAGGTTATTTTTCTTTTACACCAATGATAGTGTCTGTGGCCTCATAGAGTCCCATAAGCACTACA
>CABFPE010000037.1:1030480-1040842 GCA_900660155.1 Hofstenia miamia | reverse complement strand
CTGGGTTTGAAAAAAATCTGCTCAACTTGGGTCCCTCATCATCTCTCTGCGGCAAACAAACTTGACAGGTTAGCATGTGCTACCAACTTCGTCGCCTTATTTGATAATCATTCCTTGGAATACTTGTTACACCACTGGGCAACCGAGGATGAGAGTTGGTTTTTGTTTGAAACAGCTCCTACAAAGCAACAGAACATGGCTTGGCGTAGACCTGAACAACCCAAACTCACTGTCGTCCGACCAAAGTTAACAAACAGTAAGACCTTATTGTTACTGGCCTTCACTGGTGATGGGAAGATAAGCGCTGACGTCTGTTCTCCGGGAGAAACAGTGACTTCTGAACGTGATATTGATTATGTCCGGTCAACTGGAGAAAAATGGCGACATGTACGGCAAAACCCCAAACTGTTGAAGGAATTGTTGTGGCAACACGACAATGCTCGTCCACACATTTCAAAACAGACAAAGGAATTCTTTGACAGACGAGGTGTCACTCTCATCCGACAAAGTGCATACAGCCCAGATATGAACCAATGTGACCGGTGGGTGTTCAAGCATTTGAAAAATTCGTTTCGAGGACAACGTTTTTCCGATGGCCAAGAGGTGCTTCAACGTTCGGTGCAGGAGCTACGACACGTGTCAGAAGAGAAGTACCGCAAAGAACTTTTGGCTCTTTATGAACATTGTAAACTCGTAATTACTTCTTGTGGTAACTATGTTGTTTGATATTGTTTGTATTAGTAAAATACGCTCTTGGATTTTTCATGTTTTTATGATTCCGGGAACTTTCTGGTCACCCCAAGTATATATTCATTTTTGAAAAATATGAAACTAGTTCAAATTAATCATTAGTTGGTGAAACAGCAAACAATCAATTATGTACTAAAATAAATATCATTCTTCTAATATTCATTGCTCAAGGGAGTTGATTTCTTTGCAAATAATATTTCAACAAAAATGTTACTATTCTGTAAAAACAATAAGAGAATACGAATGATAGGGCTATTGTCTGCAGTACTGCCAATTGACACGATAATAATGGCGTAAATTGTGAGTTTCAAATGCTTAATAAATTCAACTGAGTCTACAAAAATATGATAAATGATTTATTACTCGAGTATTTAGATATAAAATCAAACTTTGTGTTGAATTAAAACATGCTTCACACATATTTTATCAAATCTATAAATGAAAAATGCTAGTATTATTGAACAGGTCTAGTTCATAAACAATTGTACACATTTTCGATAATTCAGAATGCTAATCTCAGTGTTGTTTATAATGATTTTACTTATAAATTCTAATTACAGATCTCATAGCTATTTGCAAGGCCGGTGCTAGGCTAAATTACGATCTAGGCGAATGAGAGATTGATGCGCCTTCCGCACCCACCAAAACATTTTTTTATGAAAAAGATCAAATTAAGAAAAAAATGATTATATTAAAATTTCAAAACATAGTATGCAGTAATTTTTTAAAGAATTAAAGTTTCACTTTTCTGGCCTTTCTGATTGCAAAATCTTGTACCAGGCTTTCTGTTGATAGTGTATCCAACAGTTCATGTTCCACAGATAACACTGCAAGGCCATTCAAGCGTTTCTGAGACATGGTAGACCGTAGATAAGTTTTTATGAGTTCGAGCTTGGAAAAACTGCGTTCTCCACTTGCAACAGTGACGGGTAATGTTAAAAAAATGTTTATAGATTTGCTTAAATATACTGTTATATTTTGTAATTTTTTAGTTAAAAATAGTTACTTTTATATGACTTTGTAGTTTTATGAGCTATAATGCTTAAATATATACCGCGCACTATCGCGTTTTACCTCGTGCTAAAACTTTGGTTAATTATGACAAGTTATCAGTCTATATCGATTATATTTTAAAATTTTTATGTATTATATTGTATTTCTTATCGTTTTTTATCCTATAATAGTGTTTATTTTATTCTGCACCTTCGCCAAAGTATAGTGTGGAAAATAAATATGGTCACTGACAACTAGTCAGATATAATGAATTTATAACGAATAAGTGCATTTTGGCTGCAATCTATTAATCTTATATTACTCTAACCGCATAGCCTTGAAAATAATAAGAATATTATTCTGTATGGTTATTTATTTTGATAGGCTAACTATTAGTAAGTAAAGAATTTTCTCTTACCACCCGTCTTTCTACAAATGAAAAACTATGATAAGAGTATTATCTATTTTTGAGCTCCCTGCAACTGGGCGCCCTAGGCAGCTGCCTAGTTGGCCTAATGGTAGCGCCGGCACTGGCTATTTGTATGCCAACTTCAATAAATACCATTATTTGTATATACCTCAATAGGCAGAATTGGGCAACAACTCAAGATGTTACTATCCGAAAACAAGCTGAATAATTTTAAAAAACTTACTTTGATAAACATATTTTTAACAAAAAAGTATGTTGAAATAAAAATTTATACTAGTATTTCCAATGAAGGCTTATTGACTGATCACATATAATGGCTTCAAGAAGTGCAGAACAACTACAAGCATGTAGTCTACGAAGAACGCATGAAAAGCTAGAGGAAAGGAAAAAGTCGATCTCAACGAGAACAACTACCTACAGCAGTAGAAGTTCAAAAGGAACAACATACAGTGGAAAAAATATAGCAAAGCTTAGTCAAACAACCCAAAGCATCTTGCCTTCTTCCAACAATTACTTGAAGAACCCACTTCAGACACGTCAGGGGAGACATTCATTCACCACTGAAGAGGAAAAATACGCCCCCATACCCATACATGTCACACAGAAAGTTACAGGCATAATCGAGCCCCATTTTAGCTAAAGGGTGTCAAGCCTTTGAGAGTAGCAGTCCACTCATAATGACGCCTTCTGCACTTAATAACCTTGTCTACTCAACATAAGCCCCTTCTTTTTGAAAGTCCTCATGCCACAAAAGGTTTTCCTCATCCTTACCTTATTGTAGTCTTGTTAAAAATAATAATCTTTAACGTAAACTTTATTGCATGCCCTAAGTGCATGATGCACAAAATGCTTCTACTTACCATATGATGTTCATAACTCCCTATCACAATCAAACGTAACCCTTCCTAGGTACAACAATTTAAATAATAAATTATCATTTAAATTCCATCTATTTGATAATTCTGGTTTTGTTAACAATAATTCTCACAGGTATTTATTAATAATAACATTTATATTCCTTTCGAATCGATTACTGTTTTGCTAAGAAAGATTTAAACATTACAGAATCCAAAGTAATACCTATTACATTTTCTGAGCATAAACCATTAGACAAAATTTTTAACTGATAATAAAAAGGGTCAGGTGTATGGAGAATGAACACCAGGCTTACTCAGCAATAATTGTGTTGAAATCCTAAACCTCCTGTTTCGTTCAAGCTGAAATTTTGAATATTGACACTAAATTGACAATCATGAAGGGAAGGGTAATAAATTACTTGCAATCTAAACAGAAACCAATTGAGTCAAGTCGTTTCATAAGGTCAGATACTGCGAAAAGCAGGTGGAACATCTGTCAGAAAAAATATGATGAATTGAAGACTCAGGACGAATTGGAATATATTAAAGAAATTGAGTATGAGGCAGCACTAAGGAAATGAAAAAAAGTCAATGAATATATTAAATATTGAGCACTTACAAATAGAAAATAACACTTTCTCAGATAATCAAGATGATTTTATAAACACGTTCACGAATTTTTACAAAAATCTATACAAAAAATGTGACACTCGCATTGGAAACAATTGAATACATCTGCAAATTTCATTAGATGATAGAAAAAGTTTGAATCAAGATATATCCACTTACGAAATCTATCAAGCAATGAATACATTAAAGAATTCACTAGGAATAAATGGCCTTAATGCTGCCTTGTACACGACCTTTTGCTCAAACCTCGCCCTGCACTATTTATCGTTAATTGAATCAATTCTAAAACATGACCGAATTTTTCACAGTATTTCAGCACAACTATTACCGAAAAAGGGCAAAGATTTAGAGCATCCATTGTTCTGAAGACCTCTCTCTCTCTATTAAACATGGATCTAGACATTTTATCGCATATTCTAAACCATAGACTAGGTCCACTGGGACAGAAATATATCCACGCCTCTCAAACGGGCTTTATAAAAGCGAGAAAACGATCACTAAACATCTTGACAATTCAATGTATCATTGATATATGTCAATTGATCAACATCGATATGGGAATACTAAATATTGACATTAATACAACGCATGACTCATGAATATCTGTTTAATACATTGGAAAAATTTGGATTGCCTGATATCATTTTAAATCTCATCCGCGCACTCTATTCAGATAATGAATGGCACTTACTAATAAATGGTTTTCTATCGCCACAGTGCATGTACAGAGGAGCGTCAGGCAAGGATGCCCCTCCCCCTGTTATGCATGCTGTTCACTTTGCAATAGAACTCTTCCTGAGTCAAATAAGAAATTAGTCATACCCAATTCATTGAGCTATTTATGACAACATAGAAATTAAATATTTGGCATTTGCAGATGGTATCACATTAACCAGAAAGCGTATGTACTTCAAATACATGGACGAAATCTTACTTATAAATGTAGGACTAAAACATTTTGATTAATTATATTACAAATCATAAAATTTCTGCATATGGTAAAGCTAAGGTCATTAATATTCTATATTAAATAAGCTATTACATCAAATTCAATACTACCCTTAATTACCTGTAAATAATTCAATTCACTGTACTATTAATAACGCATGGAAAAATAATAATCATTGACGCCCAACTAAATTATAGTACGAGGCAGTTGCCGTGTTTTTTGGGCACAACGATGATTAAAAAATGTGCACAAGTTTCTTAATTCTGAGTATCAATTTTGTGTGGACAGAAAAAATTATGCAAAAAAGTTGCAATTGAAATATGTAATATATAGTAATTTTTTTGTGATCCAATGCCAACATTTTGAACCTCCAAAATTTTTAATTTGATTCCAATTTCATTTAACTTACAATTTACTATGGAAATAAATAAATAAAAAAATATTCGGTGGAAACAAGTCCAACAACAATGAGTTCAAAGTTGTACACTTAAATTTGTAGCAAATAATTATAATTTTAACAATTTGCTTAAGTACAAAACTCAATTTTAAACTATTTCTAAAAATATATGATTACACATTATTTTATTCTTTCAAGATATATCTGATAAATTAAACTGCCTAAAACAAATTAAAAAAGTAAAACGGAACTTTCTCCAATACTTTGTTCACCATTTATTGGAAAGAAGAAAGTACAAAAAACTTCTACAGTTTTCCTCAATCAGCTAGTTGTGTCAATTATTCAGCAGACCCTACCTTCATTCTTCATGTATCCACACATCTATTTAGACTGCAGTACTGGTTGATATTTTTCAAAATAAATTTAATATTATTGGACAGATCCTAGTTGTGAAATTTCATAATTAAATATAATAGCAAGTTTAGCTGCTCATGACCATCTGATAAAGTATAGCAGTTAGAATTACGACCAAGTTACACTGAACTAAAGGTTTTATTAACTATCGCGCACAAAGCTGCCCTATTTATACAGAAAATAAATGTATATAACACGTCGCAAAACCTGCCACGGCAGAACTAAATAATAATGTCTGTAGTGACGTCAACAGCGGTATATGATGTGAGGGAATTAATTTGAGCGGAGATGGAGACGCCTAGCGGGGAACGGCGTAAGTACGTCGGAAACGATAATGAATAACGGTGTAAAATTAGGGTGCCGATGCCACAATATATATATATATATATATATATATAGAAAAAAATATATATATATAGAAAGAGAGAGAGAGAGATATGCGCCGCGAGCAGGGGGCAAGAGGGGGCAGCTGCCCCTTTTTATGGTGAGTTGATTGAATTAACCAGATTTTTATCAAATAGAGGTTCCGAATTTCTTAGTAATATTTGATTTAAATAAATTAAAATTCATTTTTAATTCTGATGTATATAGATAATTTGTGATTCATTCAGAAGCGAGCCTTGAATTTTAATTTATAGTTAAAAAATAATTTTTACAAGCAGTTCAAAAAAAATTTGCCATAGCTTTATAAAGAGGAGTTTTTATAATAATTGGACTGAATTAATTGACTTGGAAAGAAGAATCAAGCTATTATTTAGCTCATTACCTGTATTAAATACCAGAGGTTTTATTTTATTTTAAACAACTGTTTCTCTGCCAGATAGTGAACAAAATATGTGTAAGTATATGCAACAGTTGACATTGTTTAGCCTAAATGTATATGTATAATCTAAACTTTGCTGATGCAAAACAGATATTTTTTGCATGATACTGTCATTTGCATCACGGTAAATGTGGGGCCTGTTGCGGGATGTCAATTCGGGGTCCCAACTCAACAACTCCCAAATTTATGTATTAAATTTTCAGTGACCGCTTTTGGTGGATACTAGATACTTCATACTAAACATTTAGTACCTGCATAACTATTTGATCTCCAAAATAGTCTAAAATTGTTTATTAAAGATTTTACTCTAATATTGGGGCTCAATTTTTTATATAATTATTTTGTTGTTTTGATATTTTCCCAAATTGTGGCACCAAAATTGTTTAAAATTGTTTATAATAAGTTTTATGCCTATTTATGGAGAACAAAAAAATGTATTGCCAGGTGCGGTCCCACCCTTTTAGTGACGCTACTTGCATAGACTACTAAATATTTAGTAGTCTATGCTACTTGTAACTATGACACCGTTCCTACCAATGAGACAGAAAATTTTCTTTAAGAAAATTTGTGTTTGCATAATGTTATTCGACTAATTGCAGTAATTAAAGAACTTTATAGGGTGTTCATGTTCATACAATCTATCTATAATAGTCCCTTAGTATTTCTGGTAAATCACATATTGCCGTAAGACATGCAGTATCGTAATGAAATCCATTCTAAAATGAACGATTGAGTAGATTAAAAATCACTAGTGCGCGCTTGACAAAATTTTGATAAACTATTTAATTTGTAAATTATTTAGTTGTTAAATTAAATAATCAACAGTGCGCGCTTAGCCTTAAGAATACATAAAATGCGTAGTAATTTTTTGGTGAATAAAATTTTTTTTCTAGATCGTTATAAAAAGTTTTTAAACAATGCTAAAGTTTCAGATAAACGAAGTATGGGTAACAAAGTTACCCCAATTTAAAAAAGCCTAAAACTGTATAAATAGATTTTTACATATGAAAATTTGTAAATTCCTTCTTTAGCATTTAAGCAGATATAATTTTTAGACGCTTTGCCTAAAAATTTTACTTAAATTTGAAGGATATTTTTACAATTAAAGCTTTTGATCCAAGAAATCCAAGAATTGGAGGCAGAGTAAATTTATAACCGCTATCCTCCACCAAAGCCCACATTTTCAGCTTGACACGCTGATGACAAACAATGTTTTGAAGGCATTTGGCCCAGAAAATAAAATTTCAGGCTGAATTCGAACACTTCCCTTTATTTCCCCGCAATCATTTCAATTAGTTTTGTCTGCAGTAAACATGCAATAGGAAAGCAAAGAGGAATTAGATTAGATGCTTAATTTAGTCAGGGGATAATATGTTAATATATATATATATATATATATATATATATATATATATATATAAAATTTAAATTCCTGGGGTAATAAAATGGATATAGCATTTTTCTGAGATTGTCTTCTTCACGAAGCAGTTAAAATATGCAAAAATCGTAGCATAAAAAACTAAAAGGCCTTAGAATTTCACAATAGAGATGTTGTTTGGGTACGAGCTAAATGAATATTTATAAAATTTTCATGAAATCATAGCATTAGGGTTTTCCAAGCATTACTATAAAAAACTAGCAATCATCCTAAAGCAAAAGTTACAAGCGGATAAATTTTGGGGTAACAAAGTTACCCCAAACGTAGCCTTTGATATTTTTGTTGAATCTAAATAAGCAAAGTTAGGATGGCTCCCATATTGTCCAAACGAAAAGAACGTAAAAAAATGTGGGAAAGTCACAAAATATCAGGTTCTTTTTATTTGATTTGAGCGCAAAATCCTATTCTAATTGTTGTTGGGGTAACAGAATTGCCCCAAAGTTAATTTAACCATTAAACCAGGTTAAATCTTTTATGAATATCTGGAAAATAATTGTGTAATTTTAAAATCTACTGATAGGGTAAATATTGATTCGAAAATAGTTGTCTTTTAGAAAATAACAAACCATAGGCCTAAGTTCTCATATTTTCCACATAGGATCGCAGATTAAAGCAGATTCAAGCTCATTACTTCGGATAATCAAATGCTTGGAAAATAAGAACTCATCTCCTTGTTCTCTTTCAATTAAATGATTAAATTTCCTTAAAAAGAAATGAAATATTTTTTCTTCAAAAACACGTGCAAAAATTTTTTTCCCACTCCTTTAAGAAGTTTCTCGAGCCCCTTATATATTTAGAGTAGATACTATGCTATCACTGTGTTTTTGCTTTTCTATATTGCTAATTATGATGATGCTAGATTATATATATATATATATATATATTGCAAACTATTAATAGCGAGAAAATGAAACTAATTATAATAAATTTTCTCATACTCCAAAATAATTAATTTTCTGAATAGAACACAGTGAGGAATTTTGTCAAATAATTTTGAGATATCGAAATATACCTAGTAGCAATCTTTTTGAATGAAAATTCAATTTAAACATATTAAGTTGAAATCTAGAAATTGGTTTTTGATTATTGAAAACAAATGACCAAATTAAGAAGTAATGAAATCTCGATAAATGTCAGGATAAGTTCAGATAATAAGATTTGACAAACAAGGTAGAAACAAATGAAGAAAAAAATACATAGTGAAGAAAAAATTAATTAGGTTTACTATCAGTTCTACATCCACAATTGGGAAACGTTTGAGTGAAGCTTAAATTCCCAATCAAGAATGATTGTTTCGACACAGACTCACAAAAAAACTGCGACAAAATGTTCGTTAAAAAATTCTGCAATGATTGATGGAACGGACTAGAACTGAAAAAAACTTATGAATTTATAGCAAGAAATAGCATTTGAATTTCTAGAAAAAGATTCTTTACGAATATTTCTATATAACTCCATTGAATTAAGTAAGTCATATATCAATTGTTTTTATGATATTTTTTTAAATTTAAACTTGCATTTGTTAAAAAAGTTTAATATTCTGTGAATAATAAAAAGTTGGGACACTAGGCAACATACAAATTGAAGAGGAAATTTAGATTCTCGTACCAATTCTGAACGAAGTCTTCATGTTGCGGATTCACGAAAGAAAATAATATTAATTAACAGGAGTAAAATCTCCCATCCAATTGAAAAAACCATTAGCATGATTTCAGAACTACAGCAAAGGATGTAATGTTGATGATTTTTCTATGATTAATACCAATACTTATCAAAATGTTTAATAATTGGGAATTTTAACACGAAATGTAATAATGGTGATCAGCAAAATAATAGATGCATATTGAAGTGATAAAAAACTAAATCAATTAAATTTAGGAACCATGATTTGATTTAATTTTACTTTAAATAAACAATCTCACAACTTCCAGTCAAACGAATTTTGTAAATATATCATATTAAAATAATCTACTAGAAGATATAATTACAACCAATTTTGGATTGATAAGGATTGAATCCTAATTTAAACGTTTAAGAACAGATTATAAAACTACGACTCAAGAAAATTGTCAGCAGTTATATTTTAGATCTAACCCAATGCAAAGGCGAAATTCGCAAGCATGACGCAACCCAACTAAACCAATATCCTCCGAAATGATGAAGGAAACAAAACAAACCTAACCCATGGATCATCTCATTCATTTCCACCTCTCTTTGAACTGTCTCTTATACACTCTAATTCATCTATATATATATATTAGGACCATGCGAGTACTCAAATTCGAGTCGAGTTCGAGTCATGTTACAACACTCGAACTTGACTCGAGGGCCAAGACCTCAACTCGGCATTTGCTTCACTTTCAACTATTTTTCGTCCATGTTTGCCCATAATGTCGAAGAATCCAACAAACTTTCATAATTTACCCCAAATTGTAAGTAATTAGGCTTGGTTTCTCTTATTTAGTTTCGCATGTAGTATCTCTTTTCTACATTTATGTAAGGTAGCACAGCTTAGTTTAACGAGAATTATAAGTCTAAATATAATTGTAACTCTACTGGAACCTAAAATTTCAACTCGCAGAGGCCTAATATATATATAATATATATATATATAAATAAATATATATATATATATGTATGTATTTGTATATATATATATATGCATTTATATATGTATATAT
>CABFPE010000037.1:991962-1002299 GCA_900660155.1 Hofstenia miamia | reverse complement strand
ATTATATATATATATATATATATATATATATATTTATATATATCAAAGATAGTTGTAGTATACCATGGTTATATCAATTAAATGAATTCATATGTAAAATGGGAATAGTAATTACACGAAAGCCGAATTGTTTACTATTATTTTGACGAAGATAACTATTTATTTGCGAGCATAGGCTTTTTTCGAATATTTTTGCGACAATGTGTATTACAGCCATAGGCCGATAGTTTCTTATGCCAAACAGGAATTTTGATTTTGTAAACTATAATGACAACTGCGTATTTACTACTACTGTTTAAAATGATTTATTAATCATTAACTATAAACTACAAAAGAAGAGCAGTACTGATAACAATAAGCACCATATATAAGTGTTTATCAGCTAAGGTACTTTGAAGTTAGAGGAATAACTTTTCGTTATTCCACTTTCATTTAGGAAGTATTCCCGCATTACTTTTTTAGAAATTGAAGATGATCGCAAATGCAAGGGCAATTCATTAAAGACCTCCGCTGCTTTCACGAAGAATGAGTTAGCAGCGAAGCTGTTTTTAATTCTATTGATCTTAGTAAATGTTTTCAATCTTGAGTTGAACTTTAAGTGGAAACTTATGTCATTTGAAAATATAGAATTTTTCCCTGAAAGTATGTTAATAAAGTAAATAAGTGAGATGTACAAGAGATATCTTGTAGGTCTCATAATTTCAAAGTCTTTATAGAATTTTGTTACGTGTGTAAACCTGGGAACATTGGCAATTTTTTCTATAGCCCAATTTGACAATCTATCAATTTTGCTCCACTTAGTAATGTATTTCCCTAAAGTAAGTTGTGATCCGTAACTGATTATTCCGTATAAATGTGCACGATAGTAATTGATGAAGAATGTTTTTGGAAATAAATTTCTGGTAGCAGTTATGGTTGAGTTAAGCCTAGCAATCTTGCGAACCTTATCATTAAGAAAATCAGTAAAATCAAGGTTATCAGTAAATTTTACTCTAAGGTAAGGTGCCTTGTTTGAATTCTGCAAAGAAAACTCACTAGACTTTAAAACAAATTGGTATGCAAAATCATAAATTGAGATTTGGAGTATTCAATTGAAGCTCATTTTTATCGAACCAATTTTTTAGATTACTGAAGTCATGTGTAGGTAGACGTGTACTAGTAACTGCGTTATTAGTGCTGACATACAGACAGGTGTCATCTGCATATTGCATAATTTTACAGTGCGTCAAACAATTGGCGATATCATTCACATATATATTAAAGAGGCCCTAAAATTGAACCCTGCGGAACTCCTCTGAAAACTTTCTCATAGGTTGATTGAGTGTCACCAAGCTTGACTGCTTGGTATCTATTAGTTAAAAATGAATTANTTAAATGATTAACAATTTCTTCTTGTGTTCTTAAGATTTTCTTACCATTGAATAAGCACCGTATGTCACTTTGTTTTTTGTTATTGTTTTTGAATATCATTTTAGCGTATGACCATTTATCTTTGGGAGTAACAAGCTTTTCAAAAGCTGACAAATTCGCGTTTTTAACAATGTCTTTCTCCAAAAGCTTAAGCGATTTCTTTTTAATAATGTACAAGGCATAATCGTCTTGTGACTTAGTTTCCTTCAATTTGTCAAAACATTCCCTCAGTTTTAGTCTTTCATCCTTCTTTAGAGTATCCCGAAAGTTATTGTTTGTGCGAGGGCACACTGAAAATTTTTTCATTGGTGCATGCTTGTTAACGACTTGTTCAATCATGTGGAGATACTACTACTATTAATTAACATATTTATAATGGGGATTACATAAACATATTAAAATGCAATTGATTCCGTTCGTAAATTGAAAATAAATACACCTCTACAAAAAATTATAAGTCAAAAATCAAAAGTACCTTGTATCTCCATACGTAATGACTGGTATGCTCTCATTTGAAGGAACTTGCTTAGATGTTCTAGCATTGACCTTAATTTTTCGAACGTGCATACAAATCTAAAATTTAAATAAATTGATTAATGCGTAATCACCAAAATGAAAGTATTACGTTAAATCTCAATTTTAGTCTTCACTTATTCAATTCTGTAAAAACTACAGAATAAATTTCTATTCAATAAAAATTTAATTTAATAGAATATTAACTTACCAAAGAAATTACATGAAAAATAAGCAATTTTGCTTTGAGTTAGTTGAATAATCAAATTTAAAGTATTATTTTAAAATTTCAAAAATGAAATATACTCACACAAAAATAACTTTGTTACAGTGCCTTAAATAATACTAACTAAGAATTTAATTTATTAAACTACAAATACTAAAAAAACAATGCATTTTGTATCTTAATTTGTAGTCTAGAATACCGAATTGAAGAAAAATTTTTATGATTAAACTAATAGCAAAACTCGTGAGAATAAACTAGAACAAAGGAAAAGTTGGTCACAATTTGCTTTACCCGGAGCACAGGTTTTGAAACACCAACTATTTACAAGATGCAATTTTTAGTGTTAAAATCAGACGTTAAAACCAGGGTACAGAAAGTGCCACCATGTATACTTTGAATATATGGNGGGGGGGGGGTAACGGTGGAGAAGCCTGTCTGTTATAGTGTTGTGAAGACAGACGGCGACACAGTGAAAACACTGTTTGCAAGACTGCTACGGGCACCAGTTAGGGTGCGTCTCATAGGGCAGTCATATGAGATAGCCCTAGGCCAGCGTTTGCTGTGCCGACATTTCATTTTTATTCTGGCGGGTGCTTCCCAATTTTAGCTAGAATGCTATGCATTTTAGTAAATACAGCTCCAATATTTTTCCGGATCTATTAGCAGCCAGCAGACGCTCTCTTAGTTACCACCGTTAGTAGTCTTGGTTGGCCAAAGCGGGAGAAGCGCAACCCTCTCAAATAAAGTTCGGCCTTCGGCTTCATTCTGGTGATCAGACTCAAAACAGATTAGCACTCTGCGTGCCAGGAGTCACCAGGGGTTTCTCACGATCAAACCGCCTGGTAAACGTATAAGGGTTAAGGTCCGGACCCGGATCGTGGAATCACCCACTTATCAATCTGTCGACTGTTTGAGTAACCCCACAAAAAACTGAACTGTAAACTTATTGTTATTCATGATTTATGTGGTGAAAATTTGAAAAAAACAAAAACCTATAAATTTGCATAAGTATATTTTTATATTTTTTCAATAATAGATAATTATTTTTCATTTTTTATGCCTCACTAATTTTAAATGGTATCGTCCAGTGATGGGATTCAGGAGGTTCGCGCGAACGTGTTCTTGGAATGTCAGGATAATCAGTGAACCCGTTCTTGCTTTTTTACAGACATTAGACCTTTGTTTCTCAACCACCTGTCCGCCAAAAATATTCCAGCTTACGCCTCAACTGCAGAATCTTAAAGCTCATTAGTTATTACAGAATAAAACATAACATTCAAAGCTGGTTGAAAACTACATGTTCAGTAATTTGTAGCATTGCGACGTAAAACAAATGAAATGAGCGAACCTGTTGTAAGTAAGTACAATACAAAAGATCACAGGCATCGTGCTTAAATATGTACAGCGTGCTATCTCGTATTACGGCGTGCTAAGCATTTGGTTAATAATGGAAAGTTTTTGTATGTGTTTTATTGCATTTCTCATAGAACATAACCATTTTCAATCCGTCCTCATCCGTCTTTCGCTTTCACTTCCGCCGCAAACTGGCACTTACAAGCTGCATTACTTAGTGACACAGGAAAATATGATTAAATATCTAAAGAAATTCACTACAACATATTGGTGAAGCATTCAGTTCTGTTCCATTCCCATGTTATCCAAGATTTTAAAAATGAAGAGAATGCTCTAAATAAAAATAGCACTTCATACTGAAATATTTATAAAGGTTTATAGCAAATAATATCGAAGTAAAAAAATTTTATAAATATGTCTTCGAAATATTTTGGCTTGATGAACTAGAATTTAATCATACTATTGATTCTATGTGTAGTAAATTATAAAAGAGCATCAATTTCATAGCTAATCGGGGACGTTACGTAGGCATGTGATCTACGTAAATTTGCTTTAAGATAATATTACAGGTCACAAATTAAACCCAATTCTCGTTTGACTAAGAAAGTTCTTAGACATACTTTTTCGATCTTGCTCTGAAACATGCATCTGGCATTTTTTAAATTTGAATCCTATTTACAGCATACGAGATGTAACATTATGAGCTTGCCAAATGTATCTTTTACTGTGTGCAGAGTGAAAATGTCAACTTTCAGTACATTGAAAGTTTTACTTGAAAATATCTAGCAATCCTATACAGAATGAGTATATAGATTATGCGTAGCATACGCAATAATGAATTTCTTTTTGGTGCGTATTAATTGTAAGATAATTCAAATTAAAACAAATTTAAATAGTTTTCGATATGCATGCGATTGGTATTCACGCATGCCGTTGTTATATGAGTTCGAACTCCATATTTTTGTTCACTTACAATATTTAACAATAGTTGACATATATAATATATAAAACATATATAAAACGATATAAAAACAAAAGAATTACCAAACAGCGCTCTCCAATGAATTCGAGATTTTAAAATGCAATTAATTTATGTTCCTAATTTTATTAAACATTAGTTACAAAAATTTCATTAATTATTTACAAATACTAAAAACAATTTAGTTACCTCACTATCAATGCGTATAGTAAACATACAACAACAACAACAAAAACAACAACAACAACAACAACAACAACAACAAAAAGACTTAAATTACCCTGAGGGGATTGACAGAAATCAAGAGGTTAATTTAAATTCAAAATTAGGTTTTCATTAAGCGCACTGTTGAATAGATCGTGTAGGCTCTTCTTAAGCGCAGACTTTTTGAGTTTCAATAAATCGATTTTGTAGGTGGCACTGAGTGTGTTGGCCAGTCTCACGACTCTCGGAAATAGTTCTTTTCAGACATCTTATTTCTGGTAGTAGAAACTTCGAATTGCATATGACTCGAAGATCGAAGTTTGTCCAACCCAACATGAATGGGAAAATGATCCGGGGTAATTCATGATTTAACGTCCAGCATATTTTTCATGAAGAATAAGTCGTAAAGTTGAAATAGCACAATAATGGGATAGAACTGATAATTGCTGGCTAGACAAAGAAAAACTGTGCTTTGCCAATACTCAATACAGCCAACATCCATGAAAACTATCAAGGTTATGCAGAATGGCATCACCAGGAAACCATGTCTGGCTAGCGTAAAGTAAAATAATGAGGACACATGATTGTATAAACATAGCCTTTACAGTCTGGCTATTTTGAAACGGAACATTGTGCTTTATCATATGAAAAGCATTTGTAGCCTTTTGAAGGTGCGTCAACGCGTGTAGGCTCCAACGCAAATTTGGGTTTACATTTACACCTAGGTCTTTAACGTGTTGAACGGAATAGATAATATCACTGCTGATAACAAGCTCAAAAGGTTGGTTGCAATAAAAAATGAGAAGTTGAGTCTTTCAATAGCCATGCCGTCAGACTGATTCCAGATTAAGAATCTTTGAATATCAGCCATTAGAAAGTCTTTGCTACTACCAAGAGCTGAAACTATCAGGCATATCGTTGATAAACATAAGGAAAGACAAGGGACCTAAAATGCTCCTCTCAGGAGCCCCGCTTGTCACTGCAACCTCTGGTGAGATATTCTTATCAATGACAACACATTGATAACGTTCAGATAAAAAAGACCGGAAGAACTTAATGAACTGATCATCTAAAACGGAAACCCGGAGTTTATGCAATAACTTAGACACACAGTCTAAGTGAATAAACACCTTATCTAAGATGAGTAAAAGTTGGGTGACTGTTGAGCGACCTTTCATAAATCCATGCTGTATGGACGAGAGTTTGGCCACAAGCTTAGGATATAAGAAGTCGAAAATAATTCTCTCAAGGGCTAAGGAGGCGCGAGGTAATAGACTTATTCCACGACATATGCTCACTATTCAAAAATTGTATTATAAAGTCTAAATTTGTGTGTTCTGATGACAAATTTACTAATTGGAATACATTTATATTATTCCTGTTGTTATCTATTGTGCTGGAAGGACTTTTCTTGTTTATTAGTAATTTTCTTCATACATGTGCATGCATATGGTTTATTATGTGGATAGAAAACAAATTTCTTTCTTTCACTAATCAAATTTATATTTTTACTTTATTAATTAACTCTTGCAAAAAAATACAATCACGTTACGCTAACTTGAAACTATTTTACAAGTTTCGTTCAAATGTTTTGCCGCTTAACTTGTAACTAGGTTACTTGAACAAGAAAAATTTGAACGAACTATATTATGGTAATTTAGTAAGAGTTTTAATTTGTCCTGTTACGTTTAGAAGTGTGATCCTATATTTTTTTTGCTAAATTTAGAAAACTCGTTGTAATAATGTAATAAATATTAATCTTATGTAAAATATAACACTGAATTCAGTCATTTGGGTTTTTAATAGGTCTGCTAATTAAGAAGCTATTGATAGTTAGATTATTATAATTTTTTAAGTTTTTGTAATGGATGAATATGAAAATACGTTTTATGTGTGCTATGGACTTAAAAGTCTCTCTTAAATTTTTATTTTCCAATTTAAATTCAAAAAGTTTTGCTGTGCAAACTTATAGGGAATTTAAGTACACTATGCTATGTTTTCTCTATAAATGAAGGATATGATGTTTTATAGTGTTTGTATAAACAAGGTGATATATAATAAATAGTTTTTTAGTAAAATGTTCCGTTTTATTTATAAATATTATTTCTTAAGTTAAGAGCATGGGATGCTACCTTTCAGACTTACTACCTATTCTTCTGTCGATCCTGCTATATATTTTAGAAGAGCGGCCCTGGCGAAGGTAGAGAATGGGGTACACGTTGTCAAAATAAAAATTAATATAGAGTGAAAAAAGATAAGAAATGCAAAAACATACATAAAAAATATTAAAGAATAATAGATATAGACCCATAACAACAACAAAAGTCTTAAATTACCACAATGTAGAATTACATTGCGTATGAGTGTATAAACATAACGAAGAGTTTTTCTGTACGAGAGCCTTAAATAAATCTTTAACACGTCTTTTTAACGCGAGTTTAGGAGCAGAGGCGACATGAATATTATGCCTCGGTTATTCCTGGGCTTACCGTGCTTACCAGAGCAGACCGTGGCGTACTAATTGCTATCAGAAATGAGACCAATATTCATTTTGCTCCCTATTGTACATCCGCAATCAACGTTTGGTCATTCTAAGAAGCCCCGTACACTGCGTTTTTCTGGTTTGCCTGTATCTACCTCCTGATGGCAGTAATTACTTAATCAGCTCAACTGATCTTCGAATTTATCTGGATCATTGCATGTCTTGCTTTATGGAGGCTGAATCTGATACTACAATTTCCGGGGTTTATATTGTTGGCGATTTCAATATGCCTAATGTTGACTAGGAACTCCTGTGTTCAAATGTAGTACGGGAAGATGATTACATTAATGTATTTGATTCTTATGGTTTATCTGCCTGCATTACTGATGCGACTCATGTCAAGGGCAATGTTTTCGATAATCTACTTATGACAGACTATGATATCTGCGCCTCTGTTGTTAACTCAATTAATTTTGATCACATCGGTATTAGTTTCGCTATTAGTGTTTCAGGAATCCCTATATCGACTCAGAGTTTGCTCGCGTAATTAATTTATTCTGTTCAGATCCTTACAAGCCAATAGATAGCTCAACGGATGAGTTTTTGACTTATTGGCAAAGAAACCATATATCCTGTTCAACACGTAAAAGATCTCGGTGTTATAGTTGAATGTCCATGCCTATCGCAGCTGAAGAACTCTAGAAACTCCTTCTTTATGATAAACAGGAAAGGTAATTATTGGCAAGTGCTGACGCGCCGCTAAATGCCGATTGGCCAGATTTAGCGCCGGAATTAAAGCTTCTTGCCGCCATCTGCCGATTGTGGCATTATTAAATGCGATTAGTAAACAACATGATTCACTCTTTTCTGGCCTTTATGCAAGTATTACCGCGGCCACGCACACATTGAAAGTTGCCTAACTATGCCTAAAATTCCACCTCTGTCGGTGGCTAAAATTGCTGTAAAGCAGCATTCTTGCCTGAGTATAGTAAAACAGACTGATACATCCATGACAGTTATGTGCAGTATCTGTACCCGTGCTGTGAATGTTTCGAAAACCAACCACGTAGAGGACCATATAAACAGCATCATTCATCAGAAAAATGTTGCCTTGAAATCAAAGAAACAGTCGAATCTTATTCAAATTAAAAGTCGAATTGAAGACACTTTTAATACTGATTTTGCTGGTGCTTGGGTGGCTGCGGGTTTGCCGCTTTCCACAGTAGATAAACCATCGCTTCGTTCCTTCTTGGAAAAAGGGTTCCAGCGTAAATTACCGGTTTCGAAAACGCTTATAAATACATACTCGACTTCAATTTACGACGAAAAGTGGAATTTACTCCGCAAAAAAGCATCAGAAATCAACTCATTTTACCTTCAAGTTGACGAGGCTGAATTTAACGGTTCGAAATATTGCGCAATTCTTTTAGGACCCCTAGACAACCAGGGGTTCCATACTCCGTATCTCGTCGATCTTACCGAAGATTATCGTACTCCAAACGCATTCATTGTACAAAGTAAGATTACTTCTATTATTGCAAGACTCGGTCTTGACGAAAATTATTCTAAATTTAAGCTTTTTCTTACTGACGGGGCTAGTTATAATATTTCGGCGGGCAGCATGCTGCGTGAGGTCTACACGAGCATGATTCACGTCACCTGTTACGCTCATATGCTCAACCGAATTGTTGAGAAAGTTACGGGAGAAAGTATAATTCGGCCGTTTATCAAGGCACTAAATAAAGTTTTTAAAAGTTCGTTATGATGATATGCCTGGAAAAATTATGGCGCTAGTGGCAACGCACCTTATCCCATTCCAATTGCAATTCGATGGGGTTCTTATCTCAAAACAATTGTTTACATTGTTTCCAAATGGGAATCCTTGAAGTCTTTTCTTGAAACTCAAGACAAATGCGATAAAATCGAAGCGGTATTACCATTTTTTGAAGATGCGGACACTTTACAAGAACTTGGATTATTGAATAATATGGCGTTTCTGAACAACCACATTGAAAAATGCCAGAAGAAAACGTTCAACCCTGCTACGGCAGATGGTTCTATCAATGAATTTTATCGATTTAAAAAATACCGGCAATAAATTTGGAGAAATTGCGTTAGCAAAACTGGACGATTTGCTGCGCAAAAATTCAGGATTAACTACTGCTATCAAGAAGGCAAAAGGATTGGAAGTGAGAAACCCAGCTGAAGTTGGTCTTTTTGCTTTTTCTCCGGTTACTTCAGTCGACGTGGAGCGACTTTTTTCAATATTGAAGTCGTTTGTCGAAGATAGACCGAACATGCTGGAAGACACTATGCGAAAACTGGTATTTATTCGTTACAATACGCATATGTGAATTTGTAATAACATGATTACATGAATTTGCTTTGAAGGTTTTTCATGCCGATAGCTCACGCCGATTTTGACCCTTTCCCGCCGGAATCGGCGCCGAAATCGAGTTTTTTACGCCGATAATTACCGTCCCTGATGATAAAGCACAATGTTCCTTTTCAAACTCGACTAATACAATCATGTGTTTTGAGCATCTTACTTTATGCTAGTCAAACGTTGTTTCCTAGCACCATCATACTTGCTAAAATGGATAGTTTTTATAGACGTCTTTACTGGGTATTTGGAAAAGCTCAATTTTCTTTTGATTTGGCTAGCGATTATCAGCTATTTCCAATTATTATTCAACTATATGACATTTTATTCATGAAAACAGTTCTTAACGGCAAATCCATTATTACAGCGGATTACTTTCCTGTTCACACTGGTTTGGCGAAACTACGTTCATCAGGTAATCTCAGATTCAAAGTTACTACTACGAAGAAGAAAATGTGCGAAAAGAATTATTTCAGAAGAGTCGTGAAGCTTGCTAACAATATGATTTCCGTTTACAAGATTGACCTTCTGAATATCGTGAAGTATGAACTTAAGAAATGCGTGTTGATGTTTTCAGCTGCTCTCTGAAGAAAGGCGACTTTATTAATTTGTATTGACTTACGTCGTGTACTTTTTTTTAATCCCCTCTTAAGGGTAATTTAAGTCTTGTTTTGTTGTTGTTGTTGAGCCGCAAGCACATTTGCTAAAACTGCAGCCTGCTTAAAGACGTTCTTATCAAACTTCTTCATTGTCTTTCGAATTTCATAGAGAATATAGTTAGAAGACC
>CABFPE010000037.1:948169-959700 GCA_900660155.1 Hofstenia miamia | reverse complement strand
TGATTGTTGGAAATGGATTTATTTTAGAAAACCACTGGATGTTCAAATAAGTACTAGTTTGTAAACGCTACTTTCATTGTATGTCAGCTCTACTTTACTCTGATAGTATTTAGCTTCCAAAACCCGATCTTTCTAGTGAATATAATTGTCTATTTCTAGGTCACTTGAATTGAATCTTGTCTTTACCCCAATGTCTTTGTTCAAGTGGCAGATGTACGCCTCGCAATCGATGAAAAATAAATGGAATGCTTTTCTAATGGAAGCCGGTGGCGAGGAAGATGATCAGGATGCATTTAAGGTTTTAATCTTATACATGCGTCCGCTCTAACTTATTTTTTAGAAAGCCATGCTTGATACAAATCCCTACCTCCTTGGTTTAACTATTTTAGTGTCTCTGGTGCATAGCGTTTTTGAGTTCCTTGCTTTTAAAAACGGTAACTTTTCTGTTAATCTTTAATATTTTAGTTGCATTTACTCAAAATTTAATAATTAATAAGATATGCATTCTTACATGAGAATCTCAAGATTGAAATCTTCGTTCTGATATTTTTTATATGTAAAAAATAGGCACAAATGCAGTAAAAACGTGGATGCTCCCATCGTTTGCTCATAACTAAACGCTAAAGCTCGGATGGTTCTGACCAGATCTGGTCCAGAAGCCCTGGTAAAAAATCACCAAAAGTCAAAAGGGTTGAATACAGGTTTTGTCCCATCAACGCCCCCGATTCACAGCAGAAGCCTTTGAGCTCCCTATGTTGCCTGTCTCTAATTCCTTTAAAGGGTTGGGGTGACAGGTCTTCATGCGCCGTAACACCAACTTTTACTCTTATACAACTTGTAACAGCCCTCGTCTATACCATGGAGTTTTGCTATATTATAGCAGAACTCCATGGCTATACACTTCCAGCAATCAACATCCGCTTTCCTATTGAAGATCTGCTTATGGTCATCCCTTACATGACGATTGAGAGCTTTCTGCTCTGAAACATCCGCTCACACTCCGTGCACCTTAGGTATCTCGTGCTGGTATGTGTACGCTTTGGCACTGTTGCAAAACCCTAGAAAATCTCATTTTGATTAAATCCGTGTCACCTTTAGTCAGACCTGCAATTTTGTGAATTACTTCACTTCCTTTCTTATCCCTAAAGTATGATGTAGTCAACGCCGAAAATATCTGAGACTCCCTTAGAGTAACGTCCGTTACCACTGTACATCAAGTGCCAACCGCTTTCCCCAGCATTGACTTCTGCGTACACAAATAATGTAGCCATTACCTTTAGGAACTATTGATGCCTTAGTCATTACTAGGCTTAGTAAATGTATGCATCTAAAAGTTTAAAAATAGCAAATGATAAAGATTTTCTTCAGTATGATCGGTCAATTATCAATTATTGATAATGAAGAAAATGTTTTTAATAATAAAGTCAATTTTACTTAAAACAACTTCAGAGAAAAATGAGTTCATGAAATGTTTCTGGATTCAGACTTTCCCGATGCGTAGTAATTATATTTCCTTCGTCAGACCAATGTCTTTCTCTGGGCACAACAGTAGCCGGAATTCTGAGGAGTCCTTGTGCTTTTTCGCTAATTTTTACGTAATATAAGAAAATTTTATTAAGAAACATTTTGCTTGTTTTTGGCACTTTTATTGACTATCCACTAATTGATAATTGATTCGGTTAGTAAAAAATGTTCGGTTATATATTATCAATCCACTAATCACACAGTCTTAAGATTCAAACCCAATTCAGTCTACATTTAACGTGTAGCGGAATTCTTGTTAATTGGCTATTAAATTTGATGTGAAAGTTATTTAAATAGGGCCATTGACTATTTATTTATCTCTTAACTAAACAATATTAATAGTAATAGGTTCATTCTGCTCCAAAAAGAGGGGGCTAGGCCATTGGTTTGTTTAACAAATTAGTAAGAAATTCTGAGTAATTAATCACTTTTATTTGCGCATTTCTCAGGTATATGCAGCAATAAGTTGCTTTTTGTTAAAAATATGCATCTAAAATATGCACCTAAAATATGGCACAAAAATTCGAAATATATCATTTAAATATGCATCTATGCATTTATGCATATATACTAAGCCTGGTCATTGCTAACTCAAGATGCTTTCACTGTGCGACATCATCCGGCTAACTATATATATATATATATATATTAATACTACCGCTTTGTATGCGTTTTCAAAATATATATACCGCTTTGTATTAATGGAGTACGATATATACCGCGTTCTACAAGGGCATTTTTAACCAAAATAAAATTACGCCTATCTATCCAAAACTTGACAATGTTATCCAAAATATAGGTTAATCATTTAATGATGGGTTAGCACTTGAATTAAGCATAGTCAACCACTTTCAACAGTGATGAGGCCGATATTTACCTCTAAAAATTGCGAGAAGTTTAGTACATGTGCACCCGTAGACACCATATAAACTGTGCTTGTATTCTGTAGTATCATGTTTTTGCTTAATTTGAAAAAATTGCCCAAAAATTCGCAGTTTTTTAATACATAAAAATTTTTCCTCGTACTACAAAGTGGTATTTATTCGAATTCTGGCATCTAAATAAAAAAGTGCGCTAAAAAAAATTGACGATAGTTGAAAACTTAGTTTTATCAAAAAAATACTTCAACTAGATGCATAAATTACTAGGAAAAAAATTGGGCGTTTTCTAATTGTAAAAAAAATTGAAACGAAAAATACCGCTTTGTATTATGGGAAAAAATCAATACTACTACTTTGTATAATTCTAATAATATTATTCTCATAATATTTATTTTATATATATATATATATATATATATATATATATATATATATATATATATATATAGAATGTATGTATCACGTATAATTTTGCAGCAGCAAGATGTTGGGGTGCATGTGCACCCCATACAGTCATAAGTATAAATTTTCGCAAATTGAACCTGAATTCTTTTTCATTTGAAAGGTTTCTTTGTTTAGTAAAAAGTCATAGAAATTCATTTGTGTAACTGCATTCGTTTAAAAGAAATATTTAAGTAAACTTCGCTTGGGGTGCAATTGGACCCCAAGCAGTCTCGAACTTTTAAGAATCTTATAGCTTCGAAAATAATTTTTTAATGTACTTTAATAACTTTTTGCTTAAATTTTATTCGTATTAGTGTTTGAACACACAGAAAATATTATACACGGCTTCTATATTTTGTTGTACAATATAACGTATTCTCGATAATAGCAACCCTATAACTTTTAATTACTATTATGAAAACAGTTCGTTAAAATGTTTTATGAAAATATATTACCTCTTTCATAAATCTGCTTATTTCCATCAATTGTCAATTTTATTTACAACTTACTTACACTCGTTTAATGAATTAGCAACTTTGTCTATTGTCAAAGCTAAACTAAAATAAATATATGAAGATGTACACTAGTAAATACTCACCAAAGATGAGGATTCTTTTATTGTGTCGAAATTGTACATTTAAGGTACTGAATAAAAACGAATGGATAATTTTCAACATATTTTAGATTCTCTGTATACACATCCTAATGAATGTTTGGGAGTACATGTGACTCTGATGTGTATGAAATTCAGAATAATAATAAAAAAAGAAACACTTTATATACATCATGCAAAAACATACATAGCTTATTATACACGTGTACATATATAAGGATAAAGAGTGTTACTTAAATTGTTTAGATATTCAGTTTTGGAGAAGCCGCGATTCACTGGAAGGTCTCTCTGTAAGGTCCGTTTTCTTCAATGTTTTCACATCTCTCATCGTTGTTCTATATGTTCTGGATAATGAGACCAACACAATAGTCCGTTTCAGTTGTGGAATTGGGTTGGTGATTGAGTTGTGGAAGATTACAAAAGTTGTCCATGTTTCGGTATGTTAAATTGAAAATAAGGTTTTCATGTATATATATATATATATATATATATATATGTGTGTGTGTGTGTGTGTAGGAAAAAGGTCCTTAGGGTGAATTTCATGAAAATTGGTTTTATGTACCCAAGTTATAGTTAAATGTCTAGTATAGGTTATGTACGACATAAAAAATCAAATCGTTGTACCAAAACACTTTTATTTTATTCATAAAGTGAGAGATACACAATATAGATATATGAGAAAAATGACTTCGAAGTTTTTTGAATGTTAGTAAGTTTCTCAAGGGGACGGGCACGTAATATCACGAAATTTTGGCGAGACATGCTCCCTTATTTTGGTATGAAGATACTAGTCTAATTCAAGTAAGTGCATTAATGCATGTAATTTAATATATGTTAAAATGTTTGGCCAGTTACAAGATTCCTGCCTTGGTATTGCCAGCAGCGAGTCAGGAAAACACAAGTAACAACAAAATAGATTTCAATAGTTTTTTGTGTAAGTGACAATCAAACGGTTCAACACTCATTACAAGCCACGGCGAATTGAAACATCATTGCTTCCACACAAGGTGATCAAAACGAATGTCAACTCATTTTAATCTGTGTAATGGATTTGTGTTTCACAATTACATATCAAAGTTTTGTGCAGAAATGATCATAATTTGTAATAATTTATTTTAAGGTGATTCCTATCTATTGAAACTTTTTTCTTTATTTCTTCTCGTAAGCAAATCCATATGACACCATCTTGCATCCAATGACTCAAAGTTTCAAAAATATTGTAGAAAAATAAAAACCTTTAATTGGTGATACAATGACCACCAATTGTATTTTTAGAATGAATTTTTAATATTGACTATTTCCGGTTTACTTCCAGGCTATAAAAATAAATAGGTTTCAATGGAATAAATACATGTTTTTATTTGAAAGAGTACATTTGATATTATTAGATTGCGCTGTTTGTAACAAACTGAAAAAATAATCATTTATTAGTTAGAAGCATTTTTAAATAATATGAGAAACTGTATTGGCAGCGTTTTTTCCCTTTGAGTTGTATGTCTCATTTGTCAGTAAAAAAGAATTTTCTTCTTTTTCGTTTAAAACTTTATAATTTTGAAATACTACGTGTAATTAGTGACTATTTGTGTAGTAGTTACAGTAGTCATGTTGAAAATCTTGAAAGTGCTGATTTAAATTTTTAATTGCTAATATAAGGTCAGTTTCCATTATTTATAAATTTATTTGTTTAATGAATTATAGTGTGTTTGAAATGGTATTTGATTTTTAATGCTTGCTTAAACACCATACTGATTTTTTTTTCACGTGCACCAGACTTCTTAAGCTTGTATAGAATTGTATTTCAACGAAATATTTTTTGTATAAATTGATTTGTAAATAAAGAATAATTATTTATATATACTATGAGAGTTAGCCCTATTGTATATGAACTTCGGTTATTAAGATGATCACGTAATTTTGTTGCAATGATGAACAGCTAACTTACGTTTGTATATGGGAAATGAGTTTATCACCAATTCAGTTTTTCATAACCTTCATTCTCTCAAAAGTAGTTCATCCCAGCGGCACCGAGAAATAATAACTGTGAAGTCACCCTTTATAAGAAATAAAAATGGTGGGGCAAATAGTTAACAAATAACATATATATCGCCGAAACTGAATTTATATAGGGTAGACCGGGGCGATATGGACACTTTTTACTTTATTGTTAAATTCCCAACTTAGTTTAAGGCGACATTCTAAGCTCTTATTATAGTTATAGGTACAAAAAGGTTATTTAACAAAAACAATTCCAATTTTATTGAAGAATATAACATAGCAAAAAATATGCATCCTATAAAAATACACGTAAAACTATGTATAGAAAAACCGCACGGGGCGAAACGGACACTTTAGAAAAAACGAAAATACAGTAGTAATAATAGTAATATGGTGGTAACTATGGTTAGTATAAGAAGTTCCTGTGTTCACTCTGTAAATTCCACACTATTCATTCGCAGAAATAGCACATCGTCGAACCAAAACATGATTCGCATGACCATCTGCCACATTGGCCACAAAGAAACCAATCTTCAGTTGCACTCTCCCAAATCGCTTGACAAACGTTGCATTGATTTTGAACACTACCAATTATAGTGGCTGACGATGATGATTCACCTCTACCAGCTGACTGTATGATTGGTTTTGGTCTGCATGCATTTGGTTTCGTAGGAGAAGATTCATTTGTTTTCGAAGAAGCCGTGGATTTTGTACAATTTAATTTAACTTTCAATCTTTTGGGATTCTTAGCTTTTGACTTTAAAACATCATCTGTCGATATGCGTGGATTGTGTGGTTTGATATGGACCATGTTTGCCATCTTCTTTGGGCTTTTCAAAATCTTTCGCAAAGCAACTGCGGTGCTGGATGACATGGAAGATTGATGAACTTCTGCACCTTCAAGGTTTTGAAAAGATTTTGACTTTTCATATTCTTCGTCTTTAATGGGATTATTGAGAGGGTACAGTCCACAGTATTGGAAGCCATCGACAATAAGGCCCCTTTTATCCATTGAGGAATACACTTCAATAAACAAATTGGCAAAATTTGTACGCGAAATTGCCATTAATGCTTCTTGATTGAGAAAATTTTCCAGAGCACGAGTCCAAGCCTTCTTCAGAGGTCCGTTGAAATGAGTATCGAACGGTTGCAATCTATTTGTAGTATGTGGCGGCAAGCACACAAGCTCAATATCGTTAGCAATGGTAAATTCTATAGCACCCACCGATAAATGTGAACTGTGTCCATCAATTATAAGAATACACTTTTTTCCGGGGACTTTTATGCGATGTGCATTGAAATGCTCTAAGAATTTCAGAAATGCGTCTGAGTCCACATAGCCTGATTTCGTGGCTGCAACACAAATTTTTTGTTTCTCATATATTTGTCGAAGGTCGCTCGGAATGTTCATGCATTTCACTATAATGAAGGGTGGAATATAGTCTCCAGCAGCATTGGCACATGGAAGTATTGTTGTTAACACTCCACGTTCGCCAACCTGAATTGCTTGGACAGTACGATCTCCTTTTTCAGCTATGACACGATTTGGTTTATTAGGAACAGTTGACAAACCAGTTTCGTCCGCATTGTAAATTAGTTGCGGGAAATTTTCGAGGTCACATTCAGTATAAATTGATCTAAGGTTTTCGAAGAATTCTTCAACTCTGGTTTTATTAAATCCTTGCGCCCTAGCAGCGGATAAACCTTCTGGTTTACAAAGAACTAAGCAGGGATTCCTTTTCTTGAATGATAGCCAATAATCTTGAGAAGCACACATTTTCAAGTTCCACGAGTCAGGGATTTTATTTTGTAGCTCACCTCTTCTGCTAAGTGTTTCAGCATATGAATACGCTACTTTTAAAAAATGAGCAATGTTTAATGGAAAACCTCTTTTAGCCATATACAACACTCTTTCTGTTAAAATGTCCTCTTGATTCTTGGTCAGAATTGTTTTACCACCAACCTTTACTGTCTCACAATTTACATGTCGCCGAAGAGTATTCCTGGGTACATTGCATTGTTTGGCTGCAGTTGACAATTTTGTACCTTGTTTTACCAAAGAAACTGCATTCAACAAGTTCTCTTTTTCATATTGAAAGCGTTTATCACTTTTTCTTTTGTAATTGCGAACCATTGCAAACTGTTGACTGTAGGCTAATAAATTCTATTGCTAATTTAGACTGTAATTTAGACTGCTAATTCAACTGAAACGTCTGTTAACACAAGAAAAAAACATAGAAATTCATGTCCAAAGATGAAGTTGATTGGATGTCTAGATCAAAAGTTAGAGCTGTTTAAATGAAAAAAATTGAATTTTTTGCCTTCGATTAAGGTTATTGTATGGCCTAAACTGGTAAATTTTTCACTTAATTTCACTCAGCTAACAGTCTAGGTGCTATTTAAAGATGTCTATGTTCAAAGTGTTAATAGGTGTAGGTATGTACATAGACATACATAGCGGGGCGATATGGACACTTTCTTAAATTACGTTTAGATCAACAAATGAATTAAAAAATATGTAGTCAACTGTTTATAATTTCTGTATAATACATTTATTCCAAAAATTGGTAGTGTATTCTGCATTTAAGTAGTATTATTAAAAAGTGTCCATATCGCCCCGTCTAATAAATATTATATTTCTTTGTCGGCTTTATTTTTTGGTTTATTCTTAGCAATTCGTGACATAAAAATATTAAAATTAATAGATATCTAGAAATATTGGACATAGAAAATCATTATGGTTGTTGATTATTTCTTTTAGGTCGATAATTGCACATTTTTTGTAATTTAATATTAAATTAAATTAATAGTAATTTTTCTGTAATTTTTTTAAAAATGCTAATGTTTCAATTTTAAGTTAAAAAAATCTATGTAGAGAAATAACAACATATATGATAATTTATATAATATACTCTGCGAGATTCAAAAATAAATAAAAGAGAATATTAAAATATATTAAAATGTGTCCATATCGCCCCGTGTCCATATCGCCCCGGTCTACCCTATATATATATATATATTACGACTAGCATCTTCATAAGATTTTGAACCTAACATAACACTATGACTGGGTTTATTTTTGATTGTAGTTTTTTTAGTTGAATTTTGATCAGAAATTGTTCGGTTTTATTCCCATAAAATTTGAAGAGCGTTCGTCTTATAAGGAATCTCCTACTAAAGAATATGATAGGGTAAGCGTTTCTAAGTTTAAAATCGATTCATTAATTCCAAATTATAGATGGCGTTCAAATACCTCTCCATTCTTTTATTTCCATTGGTAATTGGTTACGCCATTTATTCCTTATTCTACAATGAACACCGCAGTTGGTATTCCTTCATTTTGTCTACAATGTATGGATTTCTTTTGATGTTTGGCAAGTATTTTCAATTAAATTACATTTTACAACAATATGAATTTTGTAATGAGAGATCACTTAATTATTCAAGATTACACAGATTGCATTGATTTATATTATATATATATATATTATATACAATACTGGCCATATTATTATGATAATTTCATTTTTGTTATCACTAATGTTTTTCTTGTTTACAACACCTTCTATGCAACACTTTTGTTTACATTCTACATCAAAATTGATAGTTTTCTCATTTTCCGCCAAAATAGTTGATTTCATAGTTTTGTATGTGTTTTCACTCTAGTATACATTGGGAAAGTGACCAGACTTAATACCTAGAAAACGAGCAAAAATTGAAGTTCTTCTCTCACATTCAGGTATGACACAAACTAAGATTGCATCAATTTGTGGTGTTTCACAAAATACAGTATCTGGCATTACTAAAAAGGTCAAAATGCAAACATCAATTTCTCCTAGACGCAAGGGAACTGTGGAAGACCACGGAAAACCACTGAGGCTGATGACAGATATCTCTTGATAAAAATAAAATCTGATAGGCAGCGCACATCAACTGAGCTAAGAGAGGAACTGAGTCTGGCTGGGGTTGCTATTAGTTCAAGAACTGTACGCCGACGTCTGTTGGTGGTTGGTTACAGATCACATCGCCTTATAAGCTTACAAAGAAGCAATGACTGAAGCGCTATAAGTGGGCCTTGCTCCATAAAGACTGGACAGTAGATCAATGGAGAAAGTTATAGCAATTAAATGGTCTTGTTTCAAATATTTGTGTTAATTTAGATTCTAGAGTGGTGTGGCAATAGTCCTTACATGAACTCCATTGAAGGATGAAGTGTCAAAACGGAATCCCACCACAAATAGGATGCTGATTGAGTCACTTATGGATGTTTGGCATCAGAGTGATGGAACGAAGGAACGCTATCAGAGACTCATTGACAGTATGCCACGTTGAATCTCAGCTGTTATAAAGAGCAGAGGTGGACCAACATCATATTAATGTACTGTTTTAATATAGTTTTTTGTAAAATATCTATTAAATCCATATTTTAGATAAAATTCCAATTATCATAATAATTTGGCCAGTATTGTATATATATACTAATATGTGAAACTAAGCTTATATTGTAAAGTTGATTGAAAATAAATCATTATATACTAAAAAAAAAATTATATTTATGCAAATATCAATGTATACATTATGAATGACATAAAATTTGATACATTTCTCTAAAAATATTTGAGTAGAGTGAGATTAAGCATTTGAACTTCAATTTTAATACACCTTCAGGACATTGAGAAATCCTTCTCTATATAAAACCCACTTATCACATTTTTTTTTAATCCGCTGGTCCCCATCCTTTATTTTCATTATAGAAAACATACTTTTCCATTGTGCTTTTATGCATTGTTTAAAGATTTTTCCGCTGATTGGTAGTCGTTATAAAAGTCGTCACAAAGTGAAATTTGATTTTGCTATTGACTTCGACAGCTTTCTTCTACCATTTTCTCTGAAAATTTTTTTTATGCATATCAATGAGTAGTATTTGTTTAGGATTTATTATGATGACGCCTCAGCTATTCATAAACTACAAACTGAAGTCTGTTGCCCATCTCCCCTGGAGAATGTTAACATACAAAGCGCTCAATACGTTCATTGACGACATCTTCGCATTTGTAATCCAGATGCCAACATTATACAGAATTGGGTGTCTAAGAGACGGTTAGATTTTTTTAAAAAATTTCTGAAATATTTTGAGATTTTGAATTATATTGTGTCCCTTTAAAATGTCTCTTTGCTCTAAGTAAGCATGAACTCCATTTAACCCTTAAATGGCCAACATATTTTTGTTACATATGTGTGCACCTGGGGTCCAAATTGGACCCCAATGAAAATGCGGAGAAAAGATTATTATTTACTGCAGCTTTTACATATCACAGTAGTATTGTTTTTAGAGTAATTTGTACTCACCCAAGAATGACATTTGTTACAAATCAGTTTTGTTTTCTTACCAAATTTTCGATCAAAAGAAATTGTTTTTCTAAATGCTTTGTTATTTGACACAAGATGTTTGATTGACTTTTTTTCAGACCCCTCCTCCCCATTCAAGCAGTACATTGTCTGAGATGAAGTACTTTCCCTTGTTGTGGAGACTGAACATGCATATCTATTGTTGTGTTCAACAATCAACTCAACTATTTCAATAGTAAGAAACAGTCTGAATGAATCAAACTCAGTTCTCACATTTTTTTAATGAAGAAGGAAGTCCAGGAACACAATTCAAGATGTTATGAGATAATATTCTACCTCTATTGGATGAATTTGAAGTACAAATGTTTCCATCAGCAGAAATCATTTCCATGTTATTACTAGATAAATTCACATTTGAAAACTGTTATCAAATGCATCATCCTCACTTGGTGTTCGATTGGACATCTCTATACCTGAAGGCTTAGGCGTAAACAATAAACAGATACAAAGAGCCAACTGTCGTTTAACTGGTTATGGTGGAAATCAGATCGCTGTAAAAGGGTCATGTTCATTACCTGTGACGATGGGAAGAAACAATATGACAAGAAAGGTAAAATTCATTATTTGTTCAGAAAATGTGACTCCAATAATCGGTCTATCTACGTCATTACAGTATGAATTGTTAAAAGTTAACTTTGTACAGGATAATATAGTTGGCGCAGTAA
>CABFPE010000037.1:914785-933552 GCA_900660155.1 Hofstenia miamia | reverse complement strand
GGGACAGGAGAAGAGATAGACGAGTTGATTTTGACACACTGGTGGTGATTGGTCAGGTAAGACTGGAACAGTTTGATGAAATCCACATCAAAAACAAATAAACGTAACTTGTCAAGCAGAATGGAATGAGGGAGGCGATCAAACGCTTTTGAGATGTCAAGAAAGATAATACAACCAGGATCATTACTATCAGAGTGAAAGTAGCAGTTTTCGATCAGAGTGAGCAGGTTATTAATCGTAGAGCGACCAGGAAGGTTGCCATGCTAAGAGGAAGAGATGAGGTGACGAATTTTTGGGAATACATAAAAGATGATAGACAGTTGAGATAGAATAGCTATTGGGCGGTAGGACGTGACCTGCGAGGAGGGAAGCTGATTAGATTTTAACAGTGGAGAAATCCAAGATATCTTCCAACAGGCGGAATAGCGTTTAGTGGTGCAAATGAAAGAGTAAAAATTCTTTAAATGGATAGAATTCGTGGAGGAAGTTTCATGAATTACAAAGGAAGGAACACCATCAGGATAACAAGAACCAGACAACTTGCAAGATTTAAACATGAGAGAAATATCATGTGCGCTGAAGACCATATCACAAAGTCGGATTAGCAGAGAGGCAGCAGGCGGACCAGGGCACATGGAGATAGGTACAGAGAAGTTAGAGGCAAAATACGCGTTGAACAGATCAGCTTTCTCCAGGTCACAGTGAGCAGAAAGAAGGTTCCATCTCAAAATGGGGAGCTCAGGCTTAGAATGAAGAGAACACAGGAAGGAATAAGAGTCTTGAAGAGAACCGGACGAGAAGCTGGACAGAAAAGAGACTTTGTCAAGTTCCATAAAATTGATAACATCTTCTGTGAGAGAAGCNAGGCGGACCAGGGCACATGGAGATAGGTACAGAGAAGTTAGAGGCAAAATACGCGTTGAACAGATCAGCTTTCTCCAGGTCAGAGTGAGCAGAAAGAAGGTTCCATCTCAAAATGGGGAGCTCAGGCTTAGAATGAAGAGAACACAGGAAGGAATAAGAGTCTTGAAGAGAACCGGACGAGAAGCTGGACAGAAAAGAGACTTTGTCAAGTTCCATAAAATTGATAACATCTTCTGTGAGAGAAGCCAACTTCGGAGAAGCAGTAGTAACAGAATGGCGTTTGTAAGTCTCCAATTTATTCAAGGAGTGCACAGTAAGGGACGAAAATAGAAAGGAAGAGAAGCATGCTTTTTCTGCTGATGAGGAACATAAGAAGAAATAACTTGATGTAAGAAAGTGAACCAATTGCCAACTGAGAACGAAACACTAAAAACGGGGAGCAAAGATGAGAGAGCAGCATTAAGTGATAGAAAGTCACTGTTAAATCGAATATATTGTGGAGCAGCCGGATAAGTGAATGGAGAAGTAGAGTTGACAAACAGATTGAAGCTGATGAATGAGTGATCTGACAGCTTAGCAGGAACAGGGATTACAGATATGTTAAATATGTAATCGGGGTGAGAGCACAGAACCAAATCAAGCAGAGAGGAGCTGGAAGTAGGAGAAAATACAAGTTGTTCAAGAGAATAGCAGGCAAAAACTTCTAAAACTGCAGACTCATAAGTGTCAGTAGAGTCGAACACATTCCAGCAGACATTAGGAAGATTGAAAACACCATAAACAAGAAAATGAGGATGAATTGAAAAGCCAAGGTAATGAGAGAGATAGGTAGACTGGTCATGAAAAGACTCGAACATAGATGATAAATCAGCAATGGGAATGCGAAAGGCACTTTTCAAAGGAGGGTTGTAATGACTTCCTGCATCCTCCCCATACTGAGACTGAATAGGTTATGTTTGGCAATATCAACGCAGTGTAAAGTATCTTGAGCTCATGTAAGGAGTAACCTTGTGCCTTTAACTTATTTAGAAGGAACATTTTGCTTCTGCATTTTTGTAGAAGCATTGAGACATGTTCTTCGAATGACAAGGCATTATCAATGTACACTCCAAGGATTTTAATGGCTCAAAAGAGTTTGCCAGATGGGTATTTTGTAGTAGTCAAAGGAGAGCTACCCTTAGAAAAAATCATTTCAACCGTTTTTTCTTTGTTCATTGATTGGTTGTTGTTATTATACCAGTCTTTCACAGCGCAGAGCACTTCTTGGGCCCTGTCTTGACCACGCGTTCCACTCAGTAGGGTTGTAGCATCATCTGCGCATTTTACTAAAGAGACATCATCTCCATTCAAAACAAGATCATCATATAATAAGTTGAATAAGATTGGCCCCAGAATAGAGCCTTGGGGTATACCAGCGTTTGTGTTGAGAAATCACGAATGTTGCCCATTGAAGTCAACAAATTGTGTCCTGTCTAGAAAGATTGACAACATACTGCGAGATATTCAGTTTGCAAAGAAAGTTAACCATCTGATCGCGCGGCACTNATTGAAAACACCATAAACAAGAAAATGAGGATGAATTGAAAAGCCAAGGTAATGAGAGAGATAGGTAGACTGGTCATGAAAAGACTCGAACATAGATGATAAATCAGCAATGGGAATGCGAAAGGCACTTTTCAAAGGAGGGTTGTAATGACTTCCTGCATCCTCCCCATACTGAGACTGAATAGGTTATGTTTGGCAATATCAACGCAGTGTAAAGTATCTTGAGCTCATGTAAGGAGTAACCTTGTGCCTTTAACTTATTTAGAAGGAACATTTTGCTTCTGCATTTTTGTAGAAGCATTGAGACATGTTCTTCGAATGACAAGGCATTATCAATGTACACTCCAAGGATTTTAATGGCTCAAAAGAGTTTGCCAGATGGGTATTTTGTAGTAGTCAAAGGAGAGCTACCCTTAGAAAAAATCATTTCAACCGTTTTTTCTTTGTTCATTGATTGGTTGTTGTTATTATACCAGTCTTTCACAGCGCAGAGCACTTCTTGGGCCCTGTCTTGACCACGCGTTCCACTCAGTAGGGTTGTAGCATCATCTGCGCATTTTACTAAAGAGACATCATCTCCATTCAAAACAAGATCATCATATAATAAGTTGAATAAGATTGGCCCCAGAATAGAGCCTTGGGGTATACCAGCGTTTGTGTTGAGAAATCACGAATGTTGCCCATTGAAGTCAACAAATTGTGTCCTGTCTAGAAAGATTGACAACATACTGCGAGATATTCAGTTTGCAAAGAAAGTTAACCATCTGATCGCGCGGCACTTGGCCAAACACTTTACTGAGATCAATTGCAATTACCCTGACGTAATCATATGATTTAATCATATCCTTTGCTTTATTGATTATGCGCAAGAGAGCAATTTCTGTTTTTGACGACTTTCAGGAAACCGAATTGATGGCATTGTAGGCTTTGGAGATGAACTTGTCATTTATCATTCTCTCCAAGTGCTTCGACAGGATTGGCATTACAGATATAGGTCTCAGGTCAGTGACAGACTTCACTTTTGAGCATTTCGGAATAGGAACGATTCTGGATACTTTGAATTAATTCGGAAAACACAAATTGTAAATGTAACACGAACGCTCAGCTAGGTTGTGAGCATTCTGTCGAATGAGCCAATATGGAATCTGATCGATTCCTTGCGCAGTTTTCTTTATTCTCCGTAAGCTGTGGTAAACTTCATGAATTGTAAAATCAGGAGGAATACTGTCATCTATGTAATCATGGACCAGTGCAGTATATGTATCAATATGGGAAACTTGTGCGTAATGTTTGTTAATTTCATCAACGTCCAAAGCCACATCCACGTGAGAGGAGTCACATGGTGAGACTGCCTTCCACCATTGTTTTGATCCCACTTTATGTTTCATTTTGGCAATATTATCAAGCATGGTTTTCCTGATTCTTCGAGATAGAGCATTAGCCTCATTCTTGCGGTTCCGAACTTCAAGGAAATATTTCCTCTTCAACATAAGTTTGACCAGCGGCGTCACGTGGGGTGGGTCTTTTTCAGAGGACTTGACCTTCTTGACAGGACAGTAGGCGTTGAAAAGTATGAGCATATGTTGGGTCAGAATTTCCAGCATTCTGTCAGGATCATTTATTTGAAGGATATCAAGGAAGTTTGCTCTGTCCATAGCAATGTGCAATGCTCTGACATCTTGGGGTCGAATATTATGAACAAAAGCAATCTTGCGCTGCGTCCTAGAACGATTCTTAGCCTTTATGATAATGGCGCTGTGATCAGAGGGAACAGTAGTTCTCTTAGAGTATGCTGGGTGGTAATCTCTCCCAGCAGTTGAGAGAATAAAATCGAGCTGATTACGTCCGTATGTGCTCCCAATATACAGGTGTTCCATTGGTATGTTGTGATTAATCGAATCAAAGGCTTTTGAGAGATCTAACCAAACTATAGCTACAAATTTATTAGAATCAAGTGATGCTCTCCAAGTTTCAGTAGCATTTAATAGTGCATCAGTTGTTGAAATTTTTTTGCGAAATCCAAATTGGGTGTTCGATAATAAATTATACTTATTAAAATGTTCAATTATTTGGTTAGGTAATAATCTTTCGAATATTTTACTTATTGGAGAAGTAATTGAAATTGGTCGATAATTAGTGGCAATTGAAGGATCGTTTTTCTTAAAAATAGGAGTAATGTGAGCAAGTCTTAGATAATCTGGGAAGTGATTGCATTTTATAGATTCATTAAAGATGAAATTTATAAAACTTGCAATGATATCTGCAGTCATTTTAAGAGACCATGAGGGGATATTTGAGGGACCACTTGATTTGTTGGACTTAAGCTTAAGAATCGATTTAATAATTTCATAGGTAGTTGAGAATCGGAAATAAAATTCAGGTGTAAAGATTTTGTGTGAGAGGTTTTTGTATTTAATAAGGGGGCCGTTGTCTTGTTTAATTCATTAGAATTTTTCATCTTTAATCACATCAATTGAGTTTGATTTAGATCACTTATAATTTGTGATTTCTTTTATTAGTTTCCATTTTGACTTTTCATTTGGAAGACGCGTATACTCATTTTTGATAAATTCATTGAATGCCCTACGAGATGCAATATTCGAGGCATTTCTGGCCTTTTTATAGGCAGCAAAGTTCTTGTTAGTTCGAGAATTTATAAAATGTTTATATGCTTTGTTCTTTTCGCGAATCAAAGCTTTACAAGTGTCAGACATCTAGGGTTTGTTAGAAAAAGTATTGTTTGCTTTGGATTTGGTTGTGGATTTAACCATTATTTTCCTTTCAGAGCAAAATCTGTTGAGATAAAATTAAAAAATGTCTGAGAAATTTTTTAGCATTTCATTTATATTTGATGCAGAATATACAGGAAACCAATTTTCTGATGAGAGGGATGATTTAAAATTATTAATATTTTCAATACACTTTTTACGAGTTTTAATCCCTTTCATGGTAATTTTTGGGGTTGAATGAGAAGACTTTTGAAATTTGATAGACATAAATAGGGATCAGAGAATAGGCATTCAGAAGAGGTGTGCTGGAAGTGTGTATTATTGTTTTCAGCTAATGCAATGTAGTCAATTAGAGTCCTACTTGATGATGTGATTCTAGTAGGCAATTTTTTATTGGTCAATACAAGATTAAATATGTTCAAGAACAGATCTCGGTAAAATGTAGAGGAACTTCCTCTTAGGGGATGGTAGCCAACTCTTGTTAAAGCAACAGCGAGTCTGGTCAGTGTCAAACTTCTTCTTTAAGATGGGAATGTCTGCTGATGAGGACACTTTTTAGCAGAATGACCAGCTTTCAGCTTGCCAACATCTTTATTGATTCGAGTGGTATTACACATCATATAGACAATGCTGATTGTCTTTTTAATAATCAAATTAAGATCGTCTTTGGGGTCACATTTTAGATATACGAGAAAAGATCATGTTCGAGTATTCCAGAGTTAACTTACTCAGACGGAACAGCCTTTTGACCTGGGTAATTTAGGTCTGAAGATTATCTCCTTTCTTGAAGGAGAGATCACATAATAGAGTCTTGTATTGGTGCTTAATATGAGGAGCACCATAGTGGTCTTCAAAGTGACCAATGAGTAGCTGGTAATTAGTCTTGACTTCCCTGTCCAGCATCATATACTGATTGTAGGCGAGGCCTTGCAAGTACATTGGAAACTGAGTGACTGCATAGTCTTGTGTGGTGTTATACTGCTTCATAGTTAGCTCAAACAAGAACAGCCACTCGTTGAATGACTGGGAGATCTCATTGATTTTTCCTGTAAATTTTGGTAACACAGAGTGTCTGTTGAACAAATTTGCATGTCTGGTTCCAGTTGCTTAAATAGGAAGGATCAACTGAGTTGTAGTTCAATAACAATTATAATAATTAACCAAGAAATAGGAAAACTTAAGATCGAATTAAAGAAGAATGAATATCCAAATAATTTCATAGATTGACATATTAAGAAATCATTAGAAGACATTTTAATTAAAAACAAAAGATCAAAAAATAATCAAACTAATTATGAACATTTTTTTAAGATCAAATATAGAGGAGTTCACACTGAAAACATGATCAAAGAACTCAAAAAATATCAATAATTAAAGAAAATGTTAGATTTATATATAGCAATCATAAGCTAAGAACAAAATTTCAATTAAAATCTACAACTAAAGAAACCAATCAGTCAAATATAATTTATCAAATCAAATGCACCTGTGGTAAAGATTATATTGGTTTTTCTAGTAGGCAACTATCAAGAAGAATTAAAGAACATGAGACAAGTTCCAATATATCTAATCATTTAAAAAAATGCGGACTAAACTTTGAAACAAAAATATTACATCAGATGTCATGATCAATTAATTTAAAAATTATTGAGAGTATTTTTATAAGATCCTTGCAACCAAATTTAAACACAAAAGAAGACTATATTTATAAATTAAATTTGCCACTTTTTAAAATTTAAAAAATTATAATTATTATTGTAAAATCTAGTAAATTTAGAGGGAATAATTTGTAAAATTAATGATGACTTTGTAAGTTGAAATATATCTCTGCATGTTCTTATTAAGGTTAATTAAGCTCCTAAAAATGACACATTATTCAAATTGAGAATTATTACCTGTTCTGGGTTTACAAAATTCACATTTGAGTTCCCTCACAAAATTATAGAGCAATTAGACGTTTATCTAAAATGAGGGGACAGATAATTATAATTTGGCATTACTGCACTAGAAAATTGATATTGAAGAATCATGACGTCAAAGTGACGAAACAAACTAATTTAACTAATTTTAAGGCAGTATTTAGCACTAATACAAACAATAATTGATAAAAATCAAAAAGGGGCCCTGAGTGAGGCTACAATGCTATTATCAATGCAATAAAGAGAACAATTTAAAAAAGGTATAAAAATATGTCTATGAACAATGTGGTGGTACTTTATAATTTGTTTTAATCTAGTGATATTTGCTACTATTTACAATGCACAGTAATTTATAGGGGGAGAAGCAAAACATCCCAATTTAAACATTCTTCAATTTTTCAGGGTATTGATTGGAGATTGTTGAATTTATTTAGTAATGTAAATCTTGGTATATCTTCAAAAAAAATAGCATACTAACTTTGTTTAGTTATTTCTAAAATATTAAATAAAAAATTCTCACTACATTAAGCAAATACTATATGAATTTATTTTGATCAAAACTGCCATGTTCTAGTTTCTATGGAGATTATAATCACTAAACTACACAGCTCAAGAAAGAAATGTAGAGTAGAAAATTAGGTAAAAATGAAGAAATTTTCATTGGGAGAGAACATGTATTGACATTATCAGTGAATATACAGCATAAATCATTATCTTTCAATAACCAAATGCATCTGATACATTTTAACAGTGATTTGATTTCAGTAAAATGCCATAATTCTAATCTCTTAGAGAAGAAATAAATTACAAACAAAATAAATTAACAAAATAATTATCCTAAAATATAAATTTACCAAAGAAATTATAATAAATAATTAGTAAAATAAAATTACTATTTTAAAATAACATGGATGTTTACAAAGTTTTTTTGTTTTTTGTTCTAGTTAATGCATCATACATGGTTGTTCAACAATTGTAAGCACAATTTAAAGCATGTTTCACTTCAATTAAAGATGGTTTCAATTTAAAAACACTTGCTTTTTTCCAAATAACAATAAAGAACAACAAGAATTGGTGACATGTAAAGATTAAAGGCAATGTGGCTTGGTTTCAAACGCATATATATGCAAATAACAAGGTATGTTGATACTTTTGTTTTGATAACCTATGTATATTATAATATTTCACAGTTAATCAAGTATGTTTTTTAAATTTCCACTTTAAATGAATTTGTATGTATGTATGTGTCAATTTCTGATATGTTATTGAATATTCTGTTTTAATTGCATGTGTTTAAATATCATTTAACACATAACTAACTAAAAATTATTCACATTGGTTTTTCTTTTGTTGCATCATTTGGATGATATTTACCAAACATGTATTAAATTTTTCCAAGTCATAGTTTATAACATGATTAAGTGATTTTATAGACATTGTCTTAAAAAATATTACTTATAATTTTCTCAAAATTCTTAGTGATCTATCATTTAAATACTATGCATCTGTATTTTGAGTATGAATAATACACTATTTAAAAGTATTTGTACATTTAGAATCAATCACAAAATGGAGTTGTAACTAATTTATTGATTGGAAATCATATCTACCGATTGGAAAAATTTGATATCAACTATAAGAAAAATGAATCATCTGGAAAAACACATTCTCATATTTATGGAAACTACACAATACAATGGAAATGACATCAACTACAAGACATTGAATAACTAATTTGTCCTTGTTTCTATGCCAAATACAGTGAGAATGGATAAGACATTCAGACATTAAATCTACAAAAGCAGAAAACCTATGTAAATGTATACAGCCCCACAAGAGTCATAAGTCAGATAAATTGAATAACATGCAAAGTCAACAAAAGATGTAACAGTCTACAAATATGTACAACCCTGAAAATCCATATAAACCAAAAATAAATGCAAAGAGAGGACCACTGTATAAAACTAATATAATAATAGTGTAATAATGAAAGCATCATGTATATGTATAAATCTTACTATAAGCATCACATGTATAATTTTTTGGAAAGCTAAACTAGTTTTATCATGTAACTCTATATTTCATATGCCTGTAATGTTTAAGTATGGTGAATATTTTTCTGTTTTGCATATTGGATATTAGTGAAAACAATTTAAATTTAAAAATTTTTACAATGAAGTGTAGCAATTTATTTGAAAAATGAATTGTAACCCTTTACATGTAATGAATAGTCTCTAAAAAATGAATTAAAATTTGTATAATACCATAACATGTATATTTTTTTGGAAAATGAAATTGCCTTTATCATGTAAGTTTATGTTTCATATTCCTTTAATATTTAAGTTTAATGAAATATTTCATGTTTTGTACTTTGGATATTAGTGAAAACAAATTTAATGCAGCAATAAACACATCTTAAGTGAAAGTTGTCATGAAAAATATCAGTTTGCCTAAATCCTAGAAATCAAACTAATAACAATGGTGCAAAGAAATTGACTAAACATTAATTTGCTCAAATCAGTTTGGTCAAAAAATATTTCTCACTAGATGCATCCAATAGAATTACTTAACTTTGCTATGGCAAATAGTCATAGATTTAATGAAAATTCAGGGTGTCCCATAGGGACCTAATGGTACCTGTCTCTTACTACTATCATAATATTTGCAGAAGTATTTTAGTAATGTATATGCATTGTTTATAGCAAAAGGTCTTAACAATTAGTGTATTTGCAAAAATTTGCATAAGTATTGTTAAGAAATTAGTTGGTTTGTATTGAAATTGTTTGAAATTTTAAAATGTGGAGGCATATTTGCTTCAAGAAAAAATACAAGTAACATTAAAATACATAATTTCATAATTATTTGTTTTTGAAACTTATAAAAAATTGTGTCAACAGTGTATTAGGGAATAAAACACAGTACAAAATGTGATTTACAATTTCAAATGATAATTAAATGCCAGATACACTCTCATCTTTTGTTCTTTCACACTTCAATATATCAGTGACAGTAAATTATTTTGATTGGTTTAGACATTGAAGCTTCCAAATAAATTTGCAATTATTTTAAATTATTCACTCTTTCATTATCAAGAATGGTGAAAAAGCTGTGTGTACCAAACAAGTTCAAAAAGCTACAAGGTTGTCTAAAGCCAGAGCATGTTGGCATTTACCAAAGGCAAGAGGAAAAGACAGCAAAGTATGTGCATCTGACATGCCATATTTGGTAAAAACAGAGGAGAAATTATAATGTCCTGTAATAGTCAGTGAACTAAATACAGTTTCTAAAGAACCTTGTCTACAATATATTCTAATTTATGAACTCCAAATTGGTGTATGGTTTACAAATCATAATGTGCATCAAATTCAACAGAAATATGGCCCTATGGTAAAAATTATTTTGCAAAATGGAAATTGCTTTTTCCTTCCTAAATGCTATGCACAACAAACTTGAAGAAAATTCAAAATGTTAATTGGATTTATAGTTATTCAATGTCAGAATAAACCTCTGAAATATTTCAGTTGTAAGCTAATAATTGTGTTGAAATTTAATGTGTAATTTTATTGTAGATTTTGTAAATTCATATTCCTTGTTAGATTTATTTTTCTCTTTAAATATATTTTTCTATAAATAATCTATTTTTAGAAACAGTTTTACAAAATATTATAAAATATATTGCATAGGTTGGACTTGAACAAACAACTCAAGCCAAAGCATTTGCAAATGTAATTTATTTTTTATATTTTGAAATGTGAAATTCTCATTTCATGCAAAACTTATAAAGCTAGTGAAACTTAGAACTTATTTAATGCTTTGTCCTATGCATTAATATCTTCTAGAACATATGCATATATATTTTTTTATAGTAATGACTAGTTATTCAAACACCTTCTCCATGTGGAAGAGTGGAAATCAAAAACTGTTTATGCTTCCAATTAATGTCAACATTTCTTAGAGAGTACAATGGCTTTAAAATGTATTTATTATAACATTTGGTAATCTCTATAATCACACCATCTTCATGTAGAAGAGTGAGAATCAAAAACCAATTATGTTTTCAATTAATGCTAATGTACAGGGTGTGAGGGGTATTTGAGGACATTTTTGGTATGTCAAAGAAACAACAATATTTCAGTCAGAATGAATATATTTGAATTAACAATTGCACACATGTTTTTGCTAATGTTTTTTGCTGAACTATTCCATAAAACCACCCTTGCCTCAATGCAGGACCAAAATCATTGGCATGCTGACACAATATGGTCCTTATTCATCTCAGACATCACCTGGACAATGGAGGCCTTCAGTGAGCCTAAGGTACTATGAGAGTGTTGTTCAGTTTCCCTTTCAACAGCACTTCAAATGTAATAATCCATGGGATTCAAATCTGACAAGTTTGGGGGCCATATATTGGGGGTTATATGATTGTAAAGATTTTCTGATTACCAGTCTTGTATTACTAGGGCCTTGAAGAAGGTGCTGAATCCTGCTGAAACACACATGGACGTCCATTACACACTTCATCTATCCAAAGCTTGACAACAGTTTCTAAAACCTCAATGTATCCAGCAGAATTGATTCTAAGGCCTTGTGGGAAGATGTGAGGGGCATGACATGACCCTTGCTACTCATGACTCCTAAAACCATCACAGTTGCTGGAAATTTCATGTGCATAACTCTGGGTACTTCAGATGGATCAAAGTTTTTTTCATTGGAGAAAAACTAAAGCATGTCTTGTTTATGAGGATTTTTGATTTTGTTCAGTAACTGCTTTGAACAGATAAGACAGTTTTCCCTGGTCTTTGCAGACACAAATTGACCTTTTGTCATTACATAGGACTTGTATTGTATGTCTTCATGTACAACAGTTCTGATCATCCACTCATGCAGTTCCTTGGCAATGTTTTGAATTTGCTGTATGAATTCTCAAGTTCTAATGGTGCCTGAACATTGGGAATGCTTTTTTCTTTTTGATGCAGGAGAAACATTGCCACCACATCCCTCCAACTACAACCTAACTTTGTGTACAAATGATCTTGTGACATTCAAAAAATTGCTAATTTCCAAATCATTGTGATTTGCCTTTATTGCAACTATGACTACATGCCTTTTCATTTCATGAGTTATCATTTTCATTAAGAATGGTTATCTGAAATGAAATATTAATTTTACAAATGATTTGAAAGCTTAAAATCATGAAAAAAAGAATGTCCTCAAATACCCCTCACACCCTGTACATTAGAGACTTCAATGCCTTTAAACCACATTTAGGTGGAAGAGTGGAAATCAAAAACTGTTTATGCTTACAATTAATGTCAACATTTCTTAGAGGGTACAATGGCTTTAAAATATGTTTGATATAACATTTGATAGTCTTTATTTTAACACTGCCTTCTGCAGAAGAGTGAGAATCAAAAATCAATTATGTTTTCAATCAATACTAATGTATATTAGAGACTTCAAAGATTTATTACACATAGCAGGTCTTTCTATTTTGTTGATCATTCATCATTTATCATGAATAAAAATATATGCTATTACTAAACACATAAAGCCTTGAATGATTAAATAAATTACAATGCTAGATAGGATATCTACAATCACTAAACAACCCAGCTCAAAAAGAAATTGGAGCAGTGAATTTTGTATAACTAAGAAATGTGGGAAAAGAATATTCAGCAAATAAACAATGAAATAATATTGCATTTTTAAAGTTCTTTGTTCTATTTAATGAATCATATCTATTGAAAATTGACATGTTTCATCTATTCATTTTACTTTATAGTTGATGATGCTTCATATTAGAAAACCATTTCTTTCATATTACATTAAAGTATATTTCAAATTTGTGGTTATTCTAGTTGACAAGTATAAATTAAAGTGAAAGCTTGGTCAGTCTAGACATATTTTATACTCTGCTATGAAGTGAATGCTTTGATTCTATTGTTTTTATAATACAGGTATGTATATTGTTGATTTTTACTGAATATGTAGTTAAATTTGAGTTTTGTTCAACATTCAGAATTCGCATGACAGTGCTGGTGTGAATTTTTTTTGAACACTTATTAAGTTTGCTATTTCAATCAATAATTGAAAAGTTTTTAAGTAATTTATGCTTTTTGCTATCTTGAGTAACATGGTATTAAATAGTACTTGTCTAAGCCAATTAATATCAATTTGACTTGTTGAATTAATAATTATCATGGAGTCATAAACAACAATCTAAATGAAATGATGGCTGAAATAACTTAGCTGAATTGTTAGCCCTGGTGAGCTGATACCTTGCATTGATTTCAATCTCAAAATACATGTAAAGCTCTGGTTTAGATCTCAAAATATGTCTACACATAGAAACATTGGTATGCCTTTGATCCCCTGAATTTAATGTTTTTGCTTTCATCATTTGAATAATTTGCAATATTTCACCTGTTTTTAATATTTCTGGTTTCTAACTCTTGTATTTTAAAGAACTTATTAATATTTGTATTTTTAAGCAATATTTGACCTAACACTTGGCATATGGCTGATATTGTAGAGCTCTTATGCTTAAAAAATATTAGTTTACAATTTTCTCAATACTCTTGCAATCTATCTTTAAAATACCTATGCACCTATATTCTTTTCCATGTGAATACATGCTTACAAGCATTCGTATGCTTAGAAGGTGATCTTGAAAACTCAAAGATTGAAGGCAATGCATTTTGGTTTCAAATGCATCTACATGCAAATAACAAGGTACAACAATATTTTTGTTTTGATAACCCATTTATTGTAGAATAATCCCATGAAATAGAAACAAAGAAAGAAAATACAACATAAAAATCTATTCTAAAATTCATTTCAATTTAATGGAATTAGCATTATGTGATTTGAAAAATTGTAAAAGCAATTATCAGTCGCATCTAATTTGACAAACCACTTGTGCACAATAAGTTCTGCATTAATTTGAGCTTAGCCACGTGGGTCACACAGAACTTTATTACATGGACATAAAAATCAATTAGCAACTGGAACTTGTTTAATTGGTAAATATGTTTAACTAAATTTGATATAAATATGGACAAAGCACTGAAAGATTGATGGAATATTAACTCTTAGTAGTTTACTTTATCTTCTTTTTGGTTTGATTAATTTATTAATGATGCACAGCTAAGCATTTCTTGTGTGTAGTGATCAAAAGCTGTTGTAAGGAATTATTAACAGATGTTAGCCTTGAGAACTGCATGCAATTAAGCTACAAATAGGTATAGGAATGTTTTTCTCATGCTTAGCTGGCTACTGTTCATTCACTTTACATGTAGTAATGAATTCGAGAAAGGCTGATAGCCACTCTAGATATGTTAGTTGTTTAATAATTATTTTAAATCTAAATTATTGATGCATAATTTACCAATAACTGGCTGTATTAATCGTGTATTGTTTATATGTAGGTTAGAAGCTGCCTTAGTTTGTAGTTACCTTTTTTTGTGTCTTTTTTAATCAGTCCTTATTGTATATATCTTTTAATTAAATGTAGGAAACTGCTCTAATTTTATTTTAACTATTTATATTTTGTTGAATAGCAGCTAGTGTCTGATGGCTATGTTATCTTGTTTATGTATTACAGTAAAACACATTGAGAATGAAATTTAAGTCAATTAGTGACTGGTATTTTATTACACAATACGTAAGGCACACATAACAAAACTCTTTCATTGAGATTGAGCTGAGTTGCCAGTGGATGGAATGAAGTGGATAACTGGATGGATCAAAACTGTTGGTGAACTGTCTCTATGATATGGCTTTGGGCAAGTGTGCCCATCATACTCTACACTGTGATCACTTTTGATGGTGCTACCTAAATAGTAGTGTTAAATTGTTATACTATTATTTGGAGTAGTAATTAAAGTTATCTCTCCTATTGCAATTACTGAAAGAACAGTTAGAGTGGAAGTATACATTACCCACATGGTAGAATCTGTTAGGTGCTGTATCTAAATTGTACATTGCTAATATACACATCATTTGCTGAGTGATGATATTACACCGTATTTTAATATTTCATGTTTAATCAAGTATGTTTTTAAATTACCACTTCAAACTCAATTATTCATAATATTTTATGGATAGGAAACATTGGTGAAAATGAAGTAACTACAATGTTTATAGATATTAATCATTAGAAACATGTGGAAATTTTACAATAAAAAATAGCAATGTATTTGAAAAAATGAAAGATGCAATTGCCTTTATCATGTAAGTCTATATTTCATATGCCTGTAATGCTTAAGTATGGTGAATATTTTTCCGTTTTGTATATTGGATATTAGTGAAAAATGAATTAATTTCATGGAATTTTTACAATTAAATAGCAATGCATGCAATGCATAGATTTCCTGAAAAACAAAATATATAACAATGATTGAGGTCTTAATCATTAGAATGTTTGGAATTTTTTTACAATGAAATAGCAGCATATTTGAAAAACAAGATGTAGCTCTTTGCATGTAATGTATAGATTTCCAGAAAAACGAAATAAATTACAATGATTCTGGGTGTTAATTATTAGAATGTGTGGAATTTTTTACAATGAAAAATAGCAACACATTTGAAAAGCAGAAATGTAGCCCTTTGCATGTATTGTATAGATGTCCTAAAATAAATTAAATTACAACAATTGTATAGATGTGTTATTCACTAGAATCTTGTGGAATTTTTTTACAGTGAAATAACAATGCATTTTGAAAAATGAAATTGGTCTTTTACATATGGTGTGTAGATTCCTGAAAACGAATTAAATTTTGTACATAGAAGTAGTAGAAACATGTGGAATTTTTATGGGTAGGGAAATTATTAGTCAGCAATGTAACATCACAAACTCAATGTAAACCCTAATTAGTCAGCTAATGTATATTTAAAATTGTGTATGCAAGCAATAGTAAGCATTCAAATGAAATAACCACATAAATAAGTGATTCATTGCAAAATGTGTTAGCTAAATTGCCCTCCCCTATGTAAAATGTGAGTAACTATAGCAGATATATGTTTATGAATCATTGTAAAATCAGCTCCTGTAAAATGTAACAAAAAATGCGTCAGTAATTACACCACTGCTAGGTGGTGATACTTACCTGGCGTTGACGTGTATTATTGCACGTCATTCTGTCATTTGAATTCACGTTTGTGCTTACTTCATTTCAGAATTTTACTTTTCATTCACCCCACAGTGGGATTACTCTCTTCATCTACGTTCTTCATTTTCATCATCCTTTCTTCAGCTTTCCGTTTCTTTCTCCCCATTCCCACCATACTTCATCCAGAAGACGTTCGCCCTCCCTTTGCTCCCCCTACTCCATCCTTCACTTGCAGTAAGTGTTTTTTGTATATTTACTTAACCTCTTTCCTTTCTTGTTTTTTTTTCTCTCCTACTTTGTTTCTACTTATAACTACTTTAATACAACTACCTACCGGGAAGCCGTTAATAATAACTCTGCCATACTTAGTAATACTCCTCCAACAATTATATCTGCTCCAGTAAATGTAAACAACCTACCTTTTAATTCTGATACCTTTGAAAACCTCACTGCTACTTATATTCTATCGGCACCTCCTTCTGAGTGCAATACAATCCATACCCATGCTCAGATCTTCCGGACCACATACAACAACCATGCTTTAAGCATAATGTCTCTCCTCAAATCAAAGGATCCCGGTATTGAATCGAAAATTCAAATTTCAAAGACAATGGCACCACCCAGGAACTCTTCAAAGCTCCTAAAGGCACTATGGGTTATTGCAAACCCAGATGCCCAAGGGTGGATACAGAGGGGGGCCGAGGGGGCCTGGGCCCCCTCTAAAATAAGAAAAATTTATTAAAATTATGCAATAATAATTAAAAACTAAAATTCCGTAGTACTGTCAAATGTGGTGAATAGCAACAGTAAAAGTGTTTTTATAAATTGCAAAGATGCATAATACATATATAATGAAAAATAGCTTCAGGTTTATGCAATTACAAAATCATATATCAATCTAATGAAAAGTGAAATCACTGATATCTTCCAGTTGAGAAATGAAAATTATGCAGTATCTCGCTGTTATTCTGAAGAAACACTGAATTAAAGCTTGATGTTCATTATCATTGTAAATCTTCTCTATTCTTCCAAAATTAACACAAATCACATTTTTAATTTATTATTTCGCCAGTAATCGTTATTTTCTTGCAAGAATACTGGCTATTGATTTTCAGCATCACAAGAATTGATTTGACTTTCTTCATTATCTTCTTCAGTCTCATACATTGGTATCTTTCTGCTTAGCTGTTCTCTCATTTATTTTTATTTATATTTAATATTATTTAATGTTCCTTAAAATATAATTTATAGACCTGTATTTATTTTCTTTTTGGGATTCTATTGACTCTTTTAATTAGGATTCCTTTCTTTTTTGTGGGTATATCAATTTTAGCATACATTTAGCAAAAATTTGGAAAAATTTTTAAAATTAAAAGTCATAAAGATTTTCTTAAATTTTATCAGCATATTTAATGTTCATACCATTAGGTGAAAATTTTGTAATCTTATCCCATTGAAAATACACTAAAAATTGGACGATTTTGTTGTGCATAATGCAAAAAAACTTGCTATTATTAAAGTGTAATTTGAAATTTGAAAAAATTGTGTTGAGTTTTGAAATTTGCACAAATTTTATATTTCCAATTTTGGAGTCAGTACATGATGGTGAAGTCCGTGCATAGTGATGAATCTAAAAAAATGAAAATTCAATATTTTGTGCCCTCCCTAGTACTCAATTATGCACTTATTATTATATTCTTCATTGGGCCCCATCTAAAAGTTTTTTCTGTATCCGCCCCTGCAGAGGCCGAAGAGCTGCTTGCAGATTTAATGGCATCCCCAATAGAAGTTGGAGAAAAAATCTTTGTTTCCAACAGAAGCAGAAAGAAGGAGACTCCCTCTGATCTCAGAAGATTCTTTCCCGAAAAGCTTTAGAATTTCTATGTTAAATTTCCCGTCCAAGTGGAAACCTGAAGACCAGTTTGAGTTATTGGTTAACAAGTCAGAGCTTAAAAATATCGGTACCTTTAAATTACTTGAGCACAAAACTACTTTCAATTCAACTTTTTCCACTCTTCTATTTGAAGTTGACAGCTGGCAACAGCAAAAAATTCTTAATGACTGGTGTTGTAATAATAAATCTTTTAACGTTGTGGGGGACCACAACATTATGTGTAATATTCCCGCACTTACTGTATGCAAAAATTGTTTTTATACTGGACATACCCAGTGCTCAGTAAACCTTGCTCAACCTGAGCGGTTGTCTAAAGTGAACGGTTATTATAATTTATCTCAAAATACATATACTAAGGAAATCCCAGCTCCGGAGGTCAACAAAGAAGACGAAAAAGAAGAGCTAATTGAGTTGGAAAGAGAAGAAATATGTGAAGTAGTAGCAGAGCCTCCAGGAAAGTTGCCACTGCACGAGGACCACCTAAAAAAGTTGTATGCTAACCTAATTATACAAGATAGCAAGTTGTGGGGCAATGTATCAAAAAGAAGGGTACCATCCCCTACTGAAATGCATCATTGTAAATTGTAATGTCCTGATGTTTCACTAGGAGTTCTGGAAATAGATAGTGAACCATCCAGCCCTGTCTAGCAAAATATAATTATGGCTATCAAGTTAGTAAACTATAATGTAAATGGTTTATCAA
>CABFPE010000037.1:882411-895399 GCA_900660155.1 Hofstenia miamia | reverse complement strand
TTCATTCGTCGAGGCATATTGATATGCTAGCACTCAAATTGTAAGTCACAATGCTATACGCAATGCAGAACTGAATATTTCTAGTTGCGCCTGATTGGTTGGTTGTTTGCAACGCTGATGATGCAGTTTGCACAGCCGCCGCAGGTTGACCGCTAATGCACTGAATAACGTGAGAGCTAGCAACGAGCCTTGTCTGTAAACAAATAAATTGTGCCTCAGCGATAAAAATGCCAAATTCCCAGGCAGGCAAAAGAACCATATATTCAGTGACAGAAAACCAAAATTATTTTGAAATTTTTTCCCAAAAATAAATTATTTTTATTTTCTGTTGGTAAAATAAATTATTTCAATATTATTTATTGAAATTATTTCAATAAAATTATTTATTTCCGGTGTCTGGTCTGAACGCACCTTAAGAAAATCAATAGAACCTGGATTACGTCAAAATCTACAAGTTGATCTTTGGGTTGGGCTAACCTATCATGACCAATCTACAGCCCTTTCAGAACTTCTCAATGAGTTTCTGTCACAACTGCCAACTTTCTTAGACGAGTACGATTCTATTTTATGATCTCTGTACCTGAAATCCTCTTACAACAAGATGGCAATTTAATTTTTTGGAACCTTGGCCTGTTTTGCTATTTCAATCCCACCAGGTATCCCGTGGTGACTATATTATTAAGTTTAGCAGATTCTTATAACTAGAGCGAACAAAAGTAAAAAAAGTCAAAATTGAAATAAAGGTCAATTTTGTCTAAATATTTAGAAATTTAATTGTTTTTGTGCATATGCATGCATATTTTAAAAATTTTAAAGTTAAAATAAAGTCAAAATTTTACAAAATTTGGAAAAAGGTAAAAAAAATTTAAATTTTCTTTGTAGTCAAATTTTTAGGTCAATTTTTTGGAAGCGAAACAATTTATGAATAATTTTAATAAAAAGATATTAAAACCATATAATTAAAGAAAATTAACTGCATTTTTCAATTGCAAATGATTTGATGAAATTTATTAGTTTTGCATTAAATTGTAACAAAAAGTTTAAGTAGGAGGAAGCCTCTACCTATAAGCCTTGACCCTAATTTCCAATTCGTTTATAGCTTTTAAAAATATAAATTTCTTTATTACAAAAACAGGAGAAAATATCATTGCACAATTTTTAACTATTAAAATAGAGATAAGTTGGAGCAAGCACTTAATTACTATATTTAAGTATTTTGCCAATGTCTATAAACATGACATTACTAAGAGTGTCATTGTTGAGATTAAAAAATTGCTATCCGATCAGTAAGGCAAAAATGCAAAAGTTAGTGAACGCCTGCCTCCGTGGAAAGGTTAAAAAGAAAATAAAATAATTGGCAGTTTTGTATTGGTGCTTCGTACTACCTAGTTGATTAGGTTTAGCACAGAACACACGAATTTTAAAAAACTTAAAAAATCATTAGATAAATTTTTTTAGGTAAAAAATTACGTTTTTAAGGGCAAAATAGTAAAAAATTTCAGTCAAAATTTTAATTTTTTAGGTAAAAAAAATCGCCCTACATATAACAGAAACTAGAAAATACTTATTTAACCGATTTCACAGATTACGATGCATGACGCAAATTACTCATAAGTATGTTCATCGGATGACAACCATGTAGTATTATATCCAACGTAAAAATATTTCCTTAAATCTAAATAACTTTATAAAGCAGCCCATATAGTAATAGTTCTAGAAATTTGATGTACACCACTGCATTTTTTTTGTCGGGCTTGGCCAAGGGTGGGAGCTGACCTGGCCAGCTCATGGGAGCCGCAGATCACGTGAGCTTTAGACTGTGTCGGACCAATAAAAGAATATCCATGCGGCCTGTGGGCGGTCATGTCGGCCGACGCCAAAATTAAATAAACAATTTTTAGTTAATCTTGCACAACAACATATTTTAAATAATTTCCACATATATTATCAGTTTGTTTTGCAGCCTACATTTAATAGGCTATTCCAAATTTGCAATCTTATATTGGTTCCCCCATGAACGTTCTATTTTTCTAGAGTTATGTTCCGGTTTTTGGTAACAGTAGACGGATGCACTAAGAGTTTCCTTTAGCAAGAACTGATCCTACTTTTAGAGCACAATTTTTATCAATAAGAAATTGAGCTTGCTTAATACGACCCCAGCGACTGGATTTCCTGTCTCTTCAATAATTTCAAATTTTGGTTTTAGTAATTACTTTTAGTTACCCCTGGGCTTTTGAAGCTGTAGTTAAGAAACACACGTGATACTACGAGTGTTATATAACACCGAGGAAAACGGATTCATGGAAATTTTTCTGGTTTTGCTGCGTAACAACACATTGAAGTCTACTTTGTTAACCTCTTCTGTTAGTGTAATTTGTTTTGATAGGATCATGGTAAATATCACAGTCCCGGGCCCAAGCAATGCTGTTGCGAATGTGTTTATAGAGGCCATTTATATATTGTTATAGAAATTCGGGCAAGTGAATCTTCGAGTTTTCCATTCAATTAGGTAAACAACCGTTTTGAATATGGAAAGCAGTGTTCCTACTCAATGATATATTTATGAAACTTTATATTTGAAATTATGGATACATGAACGATTGCAATAGCGCTTAGTAGCTAGCCACTCAACTGTTTCTTAAGGTGTGGCGAAAGTTATGCTGCTGCAAAAATTTAAATGGGAACACACAATAAATGAACAAGTTTCTGTGATCTCATTATTTACATCATTGATGACCCAATTTATTGATGCGGAAACCATTTTGGTTTCTATTAACAATTATAATACACCTCGTATTTTTGAATACTAAAGCAAGGTTTAGTAGTTCATATTATCATTATTAAACACGACGTTATGACTACCAATTAAATGGGTTGAGCAGAAATTATCTTAAAATGGCATTATTAATGGCATTTGGTAATTTTAATGGAAAAATATTTAGTTTGTTCTTTTGTTGGCGTCGTTGTGTTTTCAACATTTACCTCTCTAATTATATAAATAGCAAAAACTGCACTTTAGCTCCTTTTATGTGAGAAAAAGTAAAGTTAGCTACATGACAAAATGTCTGCCGGAATAAATTTGCAAACACAACAACCTAATTTTACAAATGATTGGGAAATTTAGGTATTGCATTTTGGAAATTTCAGTCTGGAGGACGGTGTAAGAAATAGATCATATTATTTGACTTAAATCTCATTTTAAACATATTTGTTAAACTGACACACATGCGTATATTAATATTGAGAATTCACGTATAGCTTTTTAGCTCTATTTAGAAATCTTAATAACCGCTTTTTAATTATTTTAGTTTAAGACACAACTAAAATTGCTTTAAAAGTGCTCAAGTCAAATTAAACAACTGCTTTTTATAGCCTGCTTACACGTGAAATATAACAGAAGATAAACACGTGTAAACACGACACCTTAAACCAGTTAAGTAGAGCACATGAAAAATATTCACTTGAAATGATTTTTGAGTGTAGTTATTTAAAAATTGAAGTTCGTTAAAGACTTGACATATTTCTTGTAATTTCTGGTATGACACTCAAACCACATTAAATATGAATGTATGTATTTGAAAAATTCTTTAGAACACAAAAGCATATAAAAAATAAAATAAAAATGATATACATGTATAGCTGCAGAACAGACTACAATATTGTGTCTAAATTTATTCATAGCTCGCTTAAATTTAAGGAGTTACATTTAATGAATTTATTGCTCCAATATATGACGGTAGAGACGATTGTATATAAATTATATTGTATAATAATAAATATATAGACATTGGAAATTTAAATGGATCTTTTTGAGTCAATGTACATATATATATATATATATATATATATATATATATCTTTAATCCTGACTATCTTCGTGTATGCATCTCAGATTTGGTTTCATCCTCAGGAGATGGTAATAAATTAGAACGTTTACATCGTCGATGTACTAAGTGGATTCAAAATATTGGAAACTACAAAATTAGACTTCTTAGCTTCAACTTATTTCCAGTTCTTCTACTATTTCAATATTATGATTTGCTTTATTTAAACAAACTTTTAAAAAACCGCTTGGATCTCAATGCTTTTGATTACATATCTGTATATTACCCAAACCGCCCAGGATTACGTTCTCAACATTTTAATCTTTTTCAAGTAACACTTGTAAAGAAGTCAAAGACAACTTACTTCTATTTTAACGCATCACTCGCTCGGCAAACTTTATTCATATGAACACGAACATTAATTTATTTGATGATTACCTCACTGTCAAAAAAAATCTGCTTGTTTTTTGCAGACTACATCTTAATTGCATTTTTAATATTGATATTAGATGCACACATTATCTTGTTTGCCCATACAACTCATGTCAATCATCTTGCAGTTCATCATCCCATAAATGACTTTGTTAACTGTTTAAAATATGTGTAGACCTGTGTTAAGGTATAAATCTATTTAATACTAATAATAATAATTATTATGTATATATGTATATATATATATATATATATGGCTTCGAATTTGCAATAGGTACATGTAGGTTGCTTGAAAGGTTTTTAGGTGTACTCTAAAAGCAAATAAATCTTTCAAAAAGAGTTAGACCACAGTTGTGAAGTGCTTTGAAGAATTAAGCACAGACTGAAAAATAATTTATTTTTAAACAGTGTAGCACAATCACTACGACTTAGAGTAATAGTTTCTCTTGAAATCAAAGAGAAACTACCATAAAACTTTAAATTCTTCTGAAGTGTTCGTAATAAAATATTGTGTGTACCGTAGTACATTTGTCTATAACTAAGACAGTTGATGTTCTCACTTATTCAGATCGTTAAATTGCTTTAAGGTACTTTTTAATGTAATATAGATTTCTTAGAGTATAGTAAAAACTAAGCAAATTGTGTTCCGTGATCCTTAATCGTTAAATTCCTGTTAATGATTAAAGCATGTTTTACTTTGTTTGCCAATTTATGTACTTATTCATCTAACTACTGTGAGTTATTTTAAATGTTCTAGATAAAATAGCTATTTTCAAAGTATTCACAAGGAATACCATTAAGCATTTTGGCATTATATTATACATCTAGATAATTGGTTTTTAAAGGGATATAGTTAAATTCTGCAGGACTACGGTAAATATATGAGGTATATAGAGAAAATGCTGAAAGTATAATAAAAATGATCACGAAATATTTATTGTTGTATTTAGAATTTTGATGTAGAATTTTGGTCAATTTACGTTTAGAATATTTATAAAGCCAAAACTAAACATTGATAGCAGAGCTGTTTTTTGGACGTAAAGTCATGCCCTATGATAATAGTCTAATTTTGAATTCACTGAAAATCACCTTCTTTGTACATGTTTACAGCTTATATGTGAATGCTTACAGTCTAATAGCTATTTTTTGATATGCGTTATAAGCTATATCATTTCAAATCTAAAGATTGAAGGAGTTTATCAATTATATATATTTATATTTTATATTTCATATCTTTATTTCATGTTTATAGCAGTACAACAAATACATATTTATAAATATATATAAAATGATGTACAAATCTACAAACTAAAGATACTTAAAATAAATCTAAAAAACACAAAATTTACAAATTAAAAAGGCTAAATAAAAAAGAGTTAAACTTAAATTTTTTGCCATGGAATTTTTGAACGCCCGTATTTACATTGGTTTGTTAACAAATTTTTCTTCAATAGTTTCTTAAATGTCCTTATATTATGTTCTTTTCTTATCTGTAGTGGTAACTTGTTCCAATATTTACAAACTGTAGGTGTTAAGGCGTCTCTCCAAAACTTATTCACTACTTTTACTCTGCATGTCAATTTATTTGTTCTGTTATTTACGCTAACATTGTTAAAAGGATTTTTTGTTTAAAAATTTGAAACATTTTTAGTAAACTTGCATATATAATATAATAAATTGGTGATAACATGTTTAATGTTTGCAGAGTTTTTCCTGTTTGACGTATGACGATGTTAAACATTGTACACAGTGACCAATTAAATATTCTATTTATGCGCCTTCGCTTATCATTAGATATATTATTCAGAAGTATGCATGCATACTTAAATTGACTATACATCAGCGCCTTTACAATGACCTTACTTTGAGTAATATTTCTTATTTGTTTTAGATAATGCACTCCACTTGCCATTCTGCGGATTTTGTTGTTTACAAACGTTTCAAAGGAAAAATTTCTATCAATTTGGACTCCTAAATACCTCACAGAATATTCATTTTTTACTGGTGGATTATTTGGAGAAACCTTCAAAGTGATGTCCTTGCTTATGATGTTTAATTTTTTTTGGCGTGAAAATGATAAATTGCGTCTTCTCTGTATTGATTGTCAGTTTATTCTGTTTCAAAAAGATCGTGATTTGTTGGATAGCCTCCTCTAGTTTTTGACTTGCGATTATTGGATTAGCATGATGGGTGATTACACAAACATCGTCTGCATACTGGATCAGTTCACAATTTGAAACTTGGTTAGCTAAATCATTAATGTACAAATTAAACAGAATAGGGCCGAGAACAGTACCCTGACCAACTCCTTTGTTTGTAAAAATATACTCTGANTGTTTGCAGAGTTTTTCCTGTTTGACGTATGACGATGTTAAACATTGTACACAGTGACCAATTAAATATTCTATTTATGCGCCTTCGCTTATCATTAGATATATTATTCAGAAGTATGCATGCATACTTAAATTGACTATACATCAGCGCCTTTACAATGACCTTACTTTGAGTAATATTTCTTATTTGTTTTAGATAATGCACTCCACTTGCCATTCTGCGGATTTTGTTGTTTACAAACGTTTCAAAGGAAAAATTTCTATCAATTTGGACTCCTAAATACCTCACAGAATATTCATTTTTTACTGGTGGATTATTTGGAGAAACCTTCAAAGTGATGTCCTTGCTTATGATGTTTAATTTTTTTTGGCGTGAAAATGATAAATTGCGTCTTCTCTGTATTGATTGTCAGTTTATTCTGTTTCAAAAAGATCGTGATTTGTTGGATAGCCTCCTCTAGTTTTTGACTTGCGATTATTGGATTAGCATGATGGGTGATTACACAAACATCGTCTGCATACTGGATCAGTTCACAATTTGAAACTTGGTTAGCTAAATCATTAATGTACAAATTAAACAGAATAGGGCCGAGAACAGTACCCTGACCAACTCCTTTGTTTGTAAAAATATACTCTGAGCATATGTTATCTAATTTCACACGCTGTTGTCTTTTGTCTAAAAAACTATTTATAAACGCTCTTGGATCAGTATTAAATCAATAATATCCAAGTTTTTTGTTTAGTATTTGAAAATCTAAACTATCAAATGCTTTACTTAAATCGAGTAGTGCGACACTGCTGCAGATATTGTTATTTGTATGAAGGCGTATGCTTTCTGTTAGGGCCAGTAAAGCATCAACTGTACTATGACCTTTTTTAAGCCAAATTGCTTATCAGATATTATGTTATGTCTGTTTAAATATATGTTAAGTTGGAAGCATAGAAGACGTTCAAATACTTTTGATATAGGTTTTGTGACTGAAATTGGCCTATAATTCAGGTAATCAGTGGGATCTCTTTTCTTAAATAATGGCGTCACATCAGCTTTCTTTAAAACCTGTGGAAATGAGTTTGTGTGAATATGGTAGTTAAATGCAAATAGGAGATATTCTGAGAAATATTTAATGTACTTTTTTAATATAAACACTGGTATCTTACAACCACCACTAGAGATATTGGGGTCTAGTTTGTCCATTTCCTTAATTAATTCAGCTTCCGTGAGTGATGTATCTAAACCTGAATAATTCTTGGTGAAATTGTCTAATATTGGTTACATGGTTGTAGTGACTATCGTTTTATTTTAGACATTAGCGTTTACCGCATTATTTTATAATTAGTTATTTTATGTTATGTTATGTTGATTAATTTTGTACTGATACTAAGGTGTATTTTGTTTTTAGATGTTTGGTATTAGTGTAATAAAACCTTGAATCGATCAGGTTGTTTTCACCACAATGGTTCACTTGTTCACCTTTATAAGTAGCCATATCTCTAAAGCTTAAATTCATATACCTTGCAATTATTTTTTGATCACTGCTTGTATTATTGTTTATCTTAATTTCTTGGATGTTGCGATTGATAATTTTCTTGCGATTTAAAAAATGATTAATAAAATTCCATCTAGACTTTGAATGTGAAAGATTTTTGAAAACTTTTTTCTCATTTTCAACTCTCTGGCGCTTTTTTAAATTTAATAGTTCAGCTTTGATACTATATAGTTTTTTTTGAGTTTGCTATTATTCAAGCTGTGACTAGTATAGTATAGGCATAAATTATGATCTGAAAAGGAGTTAAGAATATAGGTGTTAAAGAAGTTTTTAATACTTGTAATGAAGAAATCAATCAGAGCATTGCCTCGTGTAGGAACAGTGTTATTGACAACACTTAGCTGGATGTCATTGCAAATATAATTGATATACTTTTTCTCATTATTAGCTAGGTAATTAATGTTAAAATCTCCTAATAAAATAACTTTTATTCATGAACATGGCAGTCATCACTTCCTTGATTTTGAAATCACTAAATTCTTTTGCTAGTTGTTTTCTTGGGCAAAAGCTCAAATTTATCAATGCTGATAACTTACACTTAGTGGCTTTTTAACTTCAACCCATAGTGTCTCAAAAGAGTCATGCACTGTTTCTAATGACTTATGCCTAACAGGATTCATATATTTAGGGANTTAATTTTGTACTGATACTAAGGTGTATTTTGTTTTTAGATGTTTGGTATTAGTGTAATAAAACCTTGAATCGATCAGGTTGTTTTCACCACAATGGTTCACTTGTTCACCTTTATAAGTAGCCATATCTCTAAAGCTTAAATTCATATACCTTGCAATTATTTTTTGATCACTGCTTGTATTATTGTTTATCTTAATTTCTTGGATGTTGCGATTGATAATTTTCTTGCGATTTAAAAAATGATTAATAAAATTCCATCTAGACTTTGAATGTGAAAGATTTTTGAAAACTTTTTTCTCATTTTCAACTCTCTGGCGCTTTTTTAAATTTAATAGTTCAGCTTTGATACTATATAGTTTTTTTTGAGTTTGCTATTATTCAAGCTGTGACTAGTATAGTATAGGCATAAATTATGATCTGAAAAGGAGTTAAGAATATAGGTGTTAAAGAAGTTTTTAATACTTGTAATGAAGAAATCAATCAGAGCATTGCCTCGTGTAGGAACAGTGTTATTGACAACACTTAGCTGGATGTCATTGCAAATATAATTGATATACTTTTTCTCATTATTAGCTAGGTAATTAATGTTAAAATCTCCTAATAAAATAACTTTTATTCATGAACATGGCAGTCATCACTTCCTTGATTTTGAAATCACTAAATTCTTTTGCTAGTTGTTTTCTTGGGCAAAAGCTCAAATTTATCAATGCTGATAACTTACACTTAGTGGCTTTTTAACTTCAACCCATAGTGTCTCAAAAGAGTCATGCACTGTTTCTAATGACTTATGCCTAACAGGATTCATATATTTAGGGATTAGAAACATTAGTCCACCTCCCCTGGATTTTCTATGCTTACAGAAACAATAAAATTTCTTTTTATTAAAATTGTACAATGCTTCTGGTGTTTCCCTGTTTACCAAGTTTCAGTGAAGGCGAAAAGGGTGTTATTGCCTAAATTATTATATATCTCTTCTAGCTCAAGCTTATGTGCAAGTAAGTTTCGTACATTGAGATAAGCAATTTTAAAATTGTTCCTAATTCTTTTAGATGCCATTTTTATGTCACTACTATTGAGTACATTCGGACCTGGATTAGTGTGTTTATTATCAAAATTATGGATAGAGTATTTTTTAATGAAGTCATTTGCATCTATTAACGGTTAAATTTCTAAATCAGCAATAATAATAGAGCTAGCTAGTCAACTAGAACTGATTTCAACCACTTTATTATCATAAAAAAGTTTTAAGTTCTAAATTTGGATTTATCAGCTCCTTCTGGAATCATACTCCATCTTTTTTGTAAAATCAATTTTTCTAGTTTAAGTTCTTCAGAATTCAGAGCCGAGGAAATAAAAACTTTATTTTCATAGTTTTTTAGTTTTCTACAATTAGATAAAATTAGTCGTTTATCCCATTCAGAGTATAATTTAATCAAAACAGTACGAGGATGTGAATTTTTAACATTAAATTTTCCAATTCGGACAAGATCTATAATTGCAATTCTATTATTAAATCCTAAATGCGCAAATACATGATTTACAGCTTCAATTTTTTCATTTTGACGTTTTGAATGATCTGACTCTGTAATTTCATTAAGGCCTTGGATGCGGATTGATGTAGAAACATCTTCATAATGATTTGAAATTTTAATTGACAAAGTGCTGTTTTGACCAATATCAATTACTCAAAGATGGTTAATTGAAATGTCTGTATATTTTGAATAGCTAAACTTGGCTTTTATTATTATAAAAATTCAAAATTCTATGCTATTTAATCTTAAAGATTCCAACGAAGGATTTTGCTTGCGTTACTGTTAGTCAATGTGCTAATTGTATTGATTGCAGTGGTTCTTACCCATAACTGGCGATACGTTACACAACTTGATGCCGGTGTGAAAATGTATATTCAAAATTTTAAAATTCAAATATACATGTATTTCGAATTTCGTTCAATTGATTGAATACAATCTATAAATTAAATTCACAAACGGATTTTCAGATCATAATTACCAGCCAAGAACAACTTTAGAACCTTGCAAGACCACAATTGTTGTATTGGTAGTAATAATAATTACACATTATATTTCCCCTGCAACCTGCAACGAATGCTTGGTCAGGGAGTTCATGAGATCGGTGCTTGTCAAACGTACCTGTTATTGATTGTAGATTTTATCTATCTATTTATATATGCATCAATGTAACTTTACAGTTCTTAATAAAATATTAGTTAACTTAAAACATTTATTTTACATAGTGACAGAGATTATGTCTTTTGAAACGCTAAAACCCCTGCTACTTTATATTGATGGTCCAAACATAGCTCCAGAGTGGATAAAAAGGATGCGGAATTTCATGTACTTTATGGATGCTATTGAAGAAGATGAAAAACCTGATAAAGTTCGAATTGGAATTTTATTTAGTTGCCTTGGAGATGCTGCCAACAAAATTTTCTACAAACTTCTGGTCAGGAACAGAAGACAAAACCAAATTCATTGATGTTGTGTTAAAGTTCGATGATTACTTCAAAAGAGGCACCAACAAGGTGTTTGAACGATATCAGTTTTTCAAGTTAGCAAAATTAAACTAAACATCGATCAATACGTAAATTTGCTAAGAACCCAAGCAAAGCCTTATAACTTCAAACAACTGGAAGACAGCCTTATTAGAGACAGGATTATATACTCGGTACAAGATTTACGTCTTCAGGAAAAACTTTTAATTGAACCCAACATAATCTTCATAAAACAACTCAGCTCTGCCGTGCGCCATCAAACAGAAGATTGATGCAATTTGACGACGTAAGAATCAATACACTTTCAACAATCAACTTCAGCAGTTTGAATGTAGTTAATGCTGCAGAAAACACGCATTCCGAAACTGTCCTTCATTTGGAAAAATTTGCAATAAATGTGGCAAGTCAAAACTATTTTGCAATTAAGTGTCAAGCCCACTTTCAGAGAAATTCATATCGTTACCACAAAGATAGAGAATTAGACCATCTGGATGAACAAGAAGAGACTACAAGTGGAAGTGAATCAAAATATTAATGTGGCCAGGAATACTAGGTATTCGGTTTAAGAACTCAGAATGTAATGAAATATATTCAATCAAAACTTCAAGTGACATTCGCCCTTTTCGGATTCGGCACGGAAAGCAATAAGTATGCAGAGTACACCCGGGCCAATACGACATATTTTATTGAATTTGCTAAAAAAGTATGAGGATGTATTCTTTGGTTATGGCAGAGTTGAAGATATATATATGAGATGCCATTGGATCCATCGGCAAAACCAATAATGCACCCGCTCTTTCATTGATACCTAGACTGAAAACCAAATTTAAAAAGCTCCAAGAAGCTGGGATTATCTCAAAAATTGATGAACCAACGTTATGGGTTGGAAGTATGGTCGTTGTAGAGAAATCCAACGGTGATTTAAGACTAACATTTGACAATAAAACTCTGAATCAGCAGATCAATCGCGAATATCATAATTCACCATCTAACGCCATGCTTAGAGAATTCTTCAATGGGAAACGCTCACGGTGTTACCGAGTAAGAGTTAGTTGATAAAAAATTCACCGGAAAAACTGTTGATACTTTCGAAAACTACACAATCGCAGGACTTCGGAATGACTGGTCAGCAAAACCTTTTTTGAAGGATTAGTGAATACGGGCCATATTTTCAAAATGGCGCCGATTTTGCCATTTTTTGTCTTATATCCCAGACGTACCAATTATAGTTGAAAAGAATAGTAAACTCATTTCAAATAATTGTAAATGATGCAAAATTGAAACGCAGATAATTCAGTGTGCATGCAAGTAAAATGGCGATTATTTATAAGTAGTATGAAGAGGATGCAAGCCCTAATTACTGGTACCGTATTTCTCATCATCTATTTTGAATTTAGAAAAGATTATAATTGACAAAATGACATGTACACTGCTATATCAAAGCGACAAACATATACATGACACAATGGCTGAGTCATTAAAGCGTTGAACTCAAAATCAAATGAGTTTCTCCACTTAGCAGGTTTGAAATCCAATAATTGTGGTGCGTTGATGAAATTACGTGCAATTACGTTATTCTTTCCTCCTTCCAATTGGTTTTCATCAAAGATATTGGCTTTTATTATATCGTTTATTGTCCTTTCTAAATTCAAAGCACCGATTTCATTGCAAGATTTCATCAATCGTGAAAGATCTTCAAGCCATTAT
>CABFPE010000037.1:839306-857654 GCA_900660155.1 Hofstenia miamia | reverse complement strand
CACACCATAATGAAATTATACTTTTAGGTGTAGTGCTCAAAATATATGAAAATATTCTATAAATAATGATGTGTTTCTAAATGATAATAAATTATTAATAAATTTTATTGCGAATCGTAAAATGTCTATTTATGGTAAGGCCAAAGCCATTAATGTACTGTTATTAACTAAATTATTATACCAAATACAATATTACCCGTTATTACCTGTAAACAATTCAATTCAATGTGCTATCAATAATGCAGTATGGAAAAATAATGATCATTCACGACCAACTAAATTATTATATTGTAATTACAAAAACGGAGGAATTCAGTTAGGAAATATCTATTATTATCAATTGGCTCATAAAATAAATAATATTTTCACAATACTCAGAGCAGATTGGCATCCCGTAAACAAGTGTACTCTAAAATTATTTGCAATTTTACAGCCAGAAGCAATTTACAGGACATGCTTTGTAACATCAGTCTAACTAATTCTTTTTTAACCGCATGCCCCTCACTATCATCCATACTAAAAACACTAAGAAGTCTAAAATTTCAATTAAACCCCAATGGCTGTGTATGGGGATCCAATTCAATTTAATCAAGATATAGAACCTGAAAGTCTGCAAAATTTCATAATACACAAACGGGGTTTCAAGTTAGAATTTAAATCGCCCATCAAAGGTAAGTCTCTAAACGATTTTCTCATTACCATGAACCAGATATAACAAAAATATTTGATAAAGCCTCAAGCTATTGGCTTATTACTAAATTCTCAATTCAAAATATACTTCAAAAATTAAGAAACTTTACTATCCGCCCATATTATAAAACAATCATATATAAAGTCACATTAAATCGAATCATAAATCGTGATAAATTTTACTTTTCTAGATTAATTGAGACGCCCTTATGTAGATTATGCAACATAGAAAATAAAAACCCCAAGCACGTGAAATAAGAAGTAAAACAAAAAGTAAATGAACTAAATTTAAAGCGCCGCGCCTTACTACAAAAATGTTCAAAATATACTTTTTGTTAATTTTTTCCGACTCCTATTGCTCTGATAATAGAAACAAGAGGTGGAACGCTCGACCAGTGAGCATTATTGACCAAAGGCGACTTTTTACCCGATCAACGGTTGACAAAAACGCTCAACAGTGCAACAGGTTGAGAGCAGAGTTACAAAATATAGCAGAGCTTTATGAACGTGTGGGAAGATTTCAAGATTTCCGAATCCATTCGCTCAAAAAATGTCATCATAAATGATCTTTTTGTAGTACTCTGCATGCAAATTTATGTGGAGGAATATCCGTTATAACAGATGGAAAAGTGTCGTCTATTAAGGAACATTCCCCAAAGTTTCTGCTTTGGGGATATGAAGAATGCTACACGACTTCATAACCGTTTTAGCTTCTTCCGAAAATCGTGATGCATTTCTATGAGAATAATGTTGATAATCTAGCAAAACCACGGTTTCATACTGGTGTTTTCTTTAATTGATCTCGCTTTCAATGATCCAATGTTAGTGCTACCATAATAGTAAAAGTCAATCCGCTGTTTCTTACTTAAGAAGTAATATTGTACTTTTTTATGAAGTCTTCAATGAGCAATTCATTTCACTTAAGCTCTTCATCACATCGCATCTCTAAGAATTATGATCTAAACGTTTCAATCAGCATGATGCTGTCAAGCACTGTTATGGTACGTGACGAAGACCCGGATTGAGATTTTGAGAATAGTCCAGTATTCTGTTGAAAGCCATCAGTTGCCAGATGAAAAATTTGTTTTGACATTTGTGAAAGAATTCCGGTTGCAGCAGTTTTAGAATCTAGATCATCGATGATATTGGGAGTTGTACATATTCCTTGGCTACGCCCTAGTTTACAACCAAGAAAACATGCAACTGGGTAACATCTGTTCCATTCAGACAGCATAAAAAATTCATTTAATAAATAGTTAATACAAAGTGGCATCCATTATGTATAAACTATGCTCAGAATTAATAAATGATGGTACTGTAAGAAAAAATCTTTTAGATATAATCTGTAAGATCACAATATCACAGCGTTTTAGAATGTATTGTCCAACTCTTGCAAGTATTCTAAAATTAATGCAAAGGATGCAATTTCAATTAAATACATATACTTACATCTTTTTAAGCCAAGACCATCATTTCATCAGCTTGTCAAATTTTAGTATTAAAAAGCGAAGCAATAAGTAAAGGAAAGTTCTTATCAAACTTCTTCCATGATGATTCCAACACCAAGCAGACATTTCAGAAAGCGGCAGATTACTGGGAAAACCCACAACACTAATATCGTTCTGCACTTCTTAAATACAATCAGACAAGAATTAATTAGACTTACTATAAAACTATTGTTTAAGGTGATTTTAAATAGAATTATTAATAGAGATAAATTTTATTTTCCTCGCTAAATTGCAACACCTTTATGCAGATTATGCAATGAATCAAATGAAAATCCAGAACACAATATATTTCTTTGCGTTAGACGAACCAGAGAAAAGCCTGATGACTTCAAATGCACTGAAAACCTTTTAACAACAAGCAATTTAAAGGCATTAATCAATTATCTTGTGAAATCTATTGTTTCGCATAAGGATTTTCAATTTATTTTAAGCTTATTGTACATATATTTTATTAACAAAGGATTTTTAGATACGTGTTCATTTTTTGCATTTTATCTGCCTCTTTTAAAGTAAGTACTTGTGTGCAAATAATTTCCTCCATTAGCTTAGTTTTTGTTCCCCCCTTCGAGCTCCTTAAATTAGGATACTTTTTACTCTCTTTTGTATGTCAATAATCTATTATTCCTTGCTGTAAATAGTTGTATATATTGTCGATACATGTTTTGCTTGTCCGGTTGAGCCATGCGGTGTTTTTAGTACTGTAATGAAAAGGACAGCTTGGACACTGTAAATAGCTTTGTAAATATTAGAATCCAAGAAAAAAGAATCAGTCCTTATTGTGCGTACAATTTATGTGTAGAAAAATAAGGCGTTGTTGACGTGTACTTACACGTCAACTACAGTTTTCTTCCTGTCAACTACAGTTTTTTCTCTCCTTTCGGTCCTTCTGTCTTTAGCTCCTTGTTTCTAACCCTACCTTCCTCTTACTTCAATCTGAAGATTCCTTCCCTCCCGCAGTTTCTTTTTTTCACCCACAATTAATAGTAAATTGTTCATTTTCATTTGTTTGTTCATCATTTACTTTAAATTTTCTAAAATGTCGTATGTCCAAGCCGTGACCTGTAGGTCTCCCACTACGGCTGCTTTTGCTGAATACATTTCTCGGGAAGCTTTTGCAAAACTTGAAGAACTGTCCTTTGATGCCAGCAAGTTCAACAACTTAACAGCGACTATTATCCTTCCAGCACCACCTGCGATTCAAGACAAGACTTTTTTTTTCGAGACATTTACAATGAATTTGGATGAAAGATATGTGAACTGATAAAATCCTAAAACCCAGAGGCAGCAAAGAAATTCAAATCTCAAGAACGTTGATGACACCACGGCGCTCTTCAAGTCATTGGAACTCCGAACGTGGCAGAAGAAATGGCGATTCTTTTTGATAGCCTCATTGAGATCGCCGGAAAATCGCTAATACCAACCGAATGTGAGCGAAAAATGTCCATCTGGTGTGAAGACAAGTGTTCCCGAAAACCTTTCGCATGAACGTGCGCATTTACTTTCAAAATGGGATCCAAGTGATCAATTCGCTCTGTTGAAATGCAGGTCTTGGCTTAGAGGTGGACACCATTCCAGCCACCCCAGCCCAAAGTCCGAAAATCGTGTATGTCCCCCAAACCCGAGCCCGCAGGTACCACCAGAGAAGAAGTAGTGAGAACCTTTTCACAACTCAGACCAAGGTCCCGTCCCACCCATCAACGCCATTAGGCCTTTTTTATCCTGAACCCTTACGAATTGTAGAAAACCCTCCTATACTGAACCCTTCTGCACTAAGTAACCTAGCTAAGTAAACCACTTCACCTTTTTTGCAGCTTTCCTTTTCCTTTCTTTTTTGTGATTTAAATGCTTAGGCTAGTAAATTATAACGTTAACGGGTTAGCTTCACTAGGAAAATTAATAAAAAATATTTGAATACCTTAATATTTTCAAACCAGACTATATACTGTTTCAAGAAACAAAAATATTGGAAATTTCTGCAAATGCAAAACATATTTTGAGAAAAAAGGGTACAACTTTTTTGCCACTAAAATGTCAACAACAAGAAAAGGTAGATTATTTTCCCTTTGGAACAAAAACAGCCCACCTTTAGTTTTAAAACACGAATGTCCAACTGCGCTAATTCTCTACCAAAAGCGAAATGATTTATGCATTATAAACAACTATTTAGGTAAAGAAAAATATAATAATACTATAAATTTTATTACCGAGTCACTAAAAACCTTTAAATTTAAATCACTACTTAGTGCAGGAGACTCGAATTGCTACTATCTAAAAGAGGATGTCAACAATTCAATTTCTAATGTAAATTTATCACTAACGAGATACAACTACTTAAATAATAATTTTCTTACTAAATTTAATCTTTTAGATACTGCTGCAAATGCTGAAAATTTAGCACATACATATTTGCATAACATTAGCAGGTACTTGTCAAGAATTGATCACTGTTTTGCAAGCAGCGACCTAAATCCCACACATTCAAAGGTATTATCAATTAGCACGGCTGACCACAAACCCCTACTAACTACGTTCGCTACAAAACGCACCACTAGTCCGGGTGCTTTCGGATGAAATCCAGCTCCTTCGAAAGCAGCAAGGGTGATATTACTACTCTAATTACTACATGATGCAAACATCTCAAATTTTCAGAGCATGTGAGCAATTATGAAGGTAAGGGTAAAATTACTACTGCAAAATAGGCAGAGAAGCATTGAAAATAATCACTTTTATAAAATCAGGTTCTGTGAGCGACAACTAGCATCTTTGACCCCAGATAATCATGACAATGAAATACTTAGAAAATCTTATGAAACTGATATTCGCAATACTACTAACGAAATTGCCAAGGATGAATTAGAATATATCAGAAACATTGAATTCGAAATTGACGAAGGTAGCACTAAGGACATTAAAAACTACATCAATAAATCAATGGAAAAACTAAATATTGAGCGTGTATGATTAAGCAATAATACAATTTCCGAAGATCAAAATGAGATTATCAATACTTTTAGTGATTTCAATAAACATCTGTGCAAAAATCAAACCTAGACATTAAAAACAACAATTTGATTAACTTCTACATCACTTTTCAAAATCCACACAAGCCAGACACTAGATAGATATAAAACCATCATCAAGTACTCTCTTCCCCGGAGATTGAAATGAGCTGCACCGGGTTGTGTATTGGCAAGGTAGGGCCGAAAGATCAAGGGCCAAAATCGGCTAAAAAAATACGTATTTTTTTATATACCAATGCTTAGATTTTTGGTAATGAAATTATAGATTGATGGGTTTTTGTAGTTATAAATAATAGGAATTTTCAAGATCTTACATTATTAAAAAGAGATTGGAACAAAAACAGTTTTATTCTAAGCAAATCTGGATATCATGTATCATTGTTTTTGCAATTATGTTTTCTATAGATATACATGATACTGCAGGAATATGAAACTTAAGAGTGAACTTACCCATAACCCTATTTTCCAGTAAAACATCTATTCTTGTCGATAAAATTGTCTCAATTTCATTTTGTAAATATCGGATCAAAATATGCAAAAAAATTGAAATAAATGGGCTTTGATGGGTTGGAAACTTTTTCACTGTACTCAACTCAATTTCATTTCTGGTCACTTCACAAGCTTCACTAGATCTTGTAGCACTCTATGCTGGTCACTTTTAGGTAGATCATTCAAGCTTTTTAGTGATTGCAGACCATGCTACATCGACATTTCAATCTTTTATTATTAGTCTGCAAATGATACAAATTTGGCCTGAATGGATTTGTAAGAGTGTAGATGTGCAGTACCCTCTATTGCATGACTTTTTATTAATATAATAAAGGAGAGTAAATTGGCCAAATTTTCATTGAAGGCATTTTATGACAAAATTTTTATATCAAGTTAGATCAAATTTATGTTTTGTTGTACCTTAGAACGCTCTGAATATGACAGTTAGTCAGTATTTGACTCTGGCATGTATAAATGTATATCTTTCAATGTGACTCATGAAATATATAATTTTGCATAGCCCAATTTTGTACATTATATTATAGGAATAACGAGGAAGGCAATGAAGTATTACTTATGAAGTACTTAAATAATTCGCTTTGAAAGATACGATAACTTACATTTCCATCATTTTATGCAAAACATTTGAAGAGTTCCGAAAAGTTATTCTGTCAACTACAAGTACTTAAAGTATGTACGTCTAAGGAAATCCATCAAAAACTGTGTTGCTGACAATTGAAAAAAACAAGAACGTTAATGTAATTGCGAAAGGGAATGACTAATTGTCCAAACTTTATCAAAAACTTTTCTTCAGGGAAACTAAGAAATGTTTTTTATAAAGAAGATAGAGAAGATCACTCAAATGATTAATATTGTAAATTTTGATTTGATATTTATGCATTATATGCAACAATTATTCTGAAATAATGATGAATATTATAAAAATGAAGGTATCTTATAACTCTAAAATACAAGTTAACTGCAAAACTATTTACACGTAAAAAACAAACAGCAATACATCATTAGCAAGCAAGTGTCTTAAATCAAACCTTTATCGCGCATCTCTTCACAAACAGAAGACTTTAAGGTAAGAATTTCTTTTGGACGCACACTGATTGTGTACATCTCTGGTCTTCTATGAGGTTCTCTTCGAAAGAATGAAGCAATGGATTGAATGAGATCCTTGGCTGCATGATTGTACAAATTTGAGCATGTTACGTAGATAATTGGATTAATGGATGAATTAGCAAAAAATATGGTTGTCATTAAAAGAAACCAATACTCGTTTAGAGGATCGTCTCTGAATAAGAAAACATTCAAGAGATTATAGACATTTCTGGGAAGATTACAGATGAAGAACGCTACGACAGTTATAAAGAGCATGCGAACAACTTTGAGTCTTGCAGAATATGGTCTTGCGGACCTTTGAATGTATGTACCCTGAGTTCGCCTTGTACGTGGGTGCGATCCAGATATGCACTCCCCCAGACGTTCATGCTCCTTTGCCAATGATTTCCCGTTTTCAATTCTACAGTGATTTCTAAAAAACATCATGCTATTAAAGAGTTTATATGCCACAATAGAGTACAGCAAAATCAGGATTAAGCATGGTAATACAAAGTATAAGACAAAAATGAGTATTACAGTGACTTTGTGTGCTTGATTTCGAAAGGTTTGAGTATTGATGCACTGTCCCGAGAATTCATCGAACCAAACATAGTACTGAATGTTTACTAAGAAACTGAAAACCCAAGCAATGGCTGAAATCACGATGAGCTTTCTTGTTTCTAAAAGGGATTTGCTATTAAATGTATAAACAATCACTAAGAATCTTTCCACTGCTAGCAAAAGCATGAATACTAAAGATGCAGTCATTGTCGCATATGTGAGATAGCCGTATAGTCCACATACAATTTTTCCAAAATACCATTTGCCTACAAAAACATCAACTGCTTTAGGCAAAATACAAAATAAACTAACAAATAAATCACTTAGCACGACGTTTCCCAGAAGGTAGTTGGTACTGCAGTGGAGGGATTGCTTTCTAACCAAAAGTGTTAAGATAAAGCAGTTGCCAAGAAATGCAGATGTGAACACTAGCATCATTAAAAGTCCTCCGGTCAATCTAAACCGTAAAGTATCCGTCAAGTTTTCAATACAATGACTCTGCCAAAATCGGTAGTATATGTCAAAACAGTAATCAACCGGCTCTATGTTGCTGAGCGAAAGTAGCATCATGTGTAAGCCAGAGCAATTATTGATGTAAAGATGGATATCAGAGCATTTTGTGGAATTCTCAATGTCGTTCATTTCCACGAAAACTTCGTAATTAACTGATTTGAAATTCGGAATCAATAATAGCTATTGGTCAAACCAGCATTGCGTCATCACACGCTTTTTACTAGATGTTAATAAGAATTTTATTCAAATTGCAATTTTGTATGACCTACTGACACAATAGTTTGTGTTGTACAATTAAATACTAATGTTTCCATTAAAAATATTAACATTATTTAACACTAGGTCTGTTTCTATGATTTTGTAAATTTAGGCACCACCTTAAGTTAGAGGTTAAACACAGAACTATTCCGAATGTTTAGTAGCAACACTACTGTATTTAACACTAGAAAAGCGAGTACTCCTTGAGAATAAACTTATTTCTACTAATGGCATATTCAATGAGATTATCAACATTATTGGAAATATATGTATCTAGTAGTGTTTTTGCTGAATGAATAATGACCCAAACAAAAAGGGGTTATAGGTTATTTTGACCCATTGTCACGTTTCTAGTGCTAAAATTGAACAAAACTAAGGTCCCCTATTTTTAGAGTTATTCAAAAAGAAATCTTTGCTTCAATTCTTTAAAGAACATAAATTATGTTCACCTTTAAGAATTTTAAAAACATTATATACCACCAAATACTATTGTCTTAGGTTCACCATTCATATATGCATATATATACACACACATATATACATATATATATATAAATACATACATACATGTAAGTGCTATCCTATATAAAAGTACAACAGAAATACAATATATTAAACTAAATGAGAGAAATCAAGGCTAATGGCTTACAATTTGAGATAAATAGTTAAAGCTCGATGGATTCTTCAAATATATAATAAGAAGTTGAAGAACATTAAATGCATACGTAGGATGTTCTGACAGGTCAAAACTTTGTAATGACAAATGCGGGTCAAAGCCCCTCGAAAACTTAAAAACATTGAGAAAATATACCATAAAAATGCATTTCACGATCTTAGATTTGAAGTTTTTCAATGTTTTTATCGAAAATTTTTTATTTAACCACTCAAAATCAAATTTGAAAACCTGAACTTTCCACCATCTCACCCTTGCGTACGCCACTGCATTGAACCTCAATATCGAGTTGGTTTCGAGTACTCGAAATGCTTCAGTAAAACCTAAACAGCAATATTAATAAAGTTTGAGTAAATATCGCCACATAAAAAATCCAGCTTTCATTTCATTTTTGAAAGCCCAATGAGAGTAAGAATATTTGCGCCATCACATTTACTTCTTCAACTCAAACAAATTGGGGGCGCTTTCTTGGACGATTTGTCGCACTGCCCTTTTGGAGGTCACACTTTCCTTACTAACTTTTTTTCACACTAACCATTATAGTAAGTTTCTGAATAAAGTGGAAGTTCATACCGCCGGTTGAAAAACAATACAATATATAAAATTAGCAGATGTTTAGAGAATTGTTGTTAGGGGAGGGGTCTTGACCACAAATACAAACTAAGAAAAGTCACCAAGTCTCATTAAGAATAATCCACAGCTTTTCGGAGCTTAATATGTTGGGATTTTCCTTACCTCGAGATCTAATAGGGTTAAAATTCTGATATCACTAAAATATATTTCATACACACTCGTTTTGGCAAGCTTAGCTTTAATTGTTAACGACAATATTACATGTAAATCAAATATTTTAAATTAAATACGAAATAGAGTATCTTTCTATAAATTCATTTAAAGATGTCAAAAAAGGATTTTAGGAAGAATTGTAGTCTTCGTTAGATTCATAACAAAATGAAAATATCAATTAATTCTCAGTAAATTTTCCTTTAAGCAATATTTCCCCTACATAAAAAATCAGCTTCGTAAGCATGGTTGGAGGAAAACTTTTTTTTCGGAAAAAAACAAAAAAGTCGATTTAAAGATGACTTTTTCAATACTGTTTACTCAAAAAAATTGGGAATTTAAAAATTTTTTTCTCGCATTTTTAGCTTTTTGAGGTATATACAGGAAATAAGTGACGCAAGAGAAATCAGTGAATGCAAATACCTCCGTCAAGTATGATAAAGTAGCTTAGATTAGGTCCTTGGCTATATATTTTAATTATCAATTGTTTTTTCAGAGAAAAATTTCCCAAATAAGGCTTATGATATTTTTATGAATGCTTAAAAATGGTGTGATCTTCACCACATTAAACTAAGTCGTGTAAATTGCTAAGAGTTTAAAAGTTCCTACGTTCAAAAATTCTATTCTCCGCGGAATAGAACGCGAAGGGCTCTTCGTCTTTCTGCAAAAGTGAGTTTGTAAAATTCTTGGATATGATATTGTTAAATTTTGTAAAAATTCTTAAGTGGGCAATGATGTCTTAATTTGACATATTTAGTATTTGTGCTCAATAATCAAATATTTTATTAAATACTACTCCAAATGTGGCNTAATTCTCAGTAAATTTTCCTTTAAGCAATATTTCCCCTACATAAAAAATCAGCTTCGTAAGCATGGTTGGAGGAAAACTTTTTTTTCGGAAAAAAACAAAAAAGTCGATTTAAAGATGACTTTTTCAATACTGTTTACTCAAAAAAATTGGGAATTTAAAAATTTTTTTCTCGCATTTTTAGCTTTTTGAGGTATATACAGGAAATAAGTGACGCAAGAGAAATCAGTGAATGCAAATACCTCCGTCAAGTATGATAAAGTAGCTTAGATTAGGTCCTTGGCTATATATTTTAATTATCAATTGTTTTTTCAGAGAAAAATTTCCCAAATAAGGCTTATGATATTTTTATGAATGCTTAAAAATGGTGTGATCTTCACCACATTAAACTAAGTCGTGTAAATTGCTAAGAGTTTAAAAGTTCCTACGTTCAAAAATTCTATTCTCCGCGGAATAGAACGCGAAGGGCTCTTCGTCTTTCTGCAAAAGTGAGTTTGTAAAATTCTTGGATATGATATTGTTAAATTTTGTAAAAATTCTTAAGTGGGCAATGATGTCTTAATTTGACATATTTAGTATTTGTGCTCAATAATCAAATATTTTATTAAATACTACTCCAAATGTGGCACCGCAACTCATCCAATATCAGTTGAAGAAATTAGAACAAATATAAAGAAGAGCATTCAAAATCATCCATTCAAATTTGTGATACGAAGAAGCTTGCACTGAATTGGGACAATAAACATTTGTCCAAAATAAAGTGAAGCATAATCTTCTCACCTGATCTCTTCTCACATTGCCTTCTCAAATTGTCTTTGACATAAAACATCCTACGCAGAACTTGACTAATTTCTCCACGCTTACTCAAGCAAAGAAGTACCAGACTTTCTTGGGTAATTGTAGTTATATTTAGTTTGCGAATTTGATCTTAAGGTCACAGACAATTTCAAATATATTAATTATCTAACTTACTTAATTACTTACCAATTTTTTTTCATGACAGTTGCAAAAAAAATGCTTTTCTGCAGTTTAATGAAATATTTATTTTTTAGCAATTTTCTTTTAGAACTAAGAGAACTAAAATATGTAGAGAATTTGTATAAAAGAACGATTTTTTAAAACCGAAATAAAAGTTTTGAATTTTAGATCGATTTTCAATGCACCGCCTGTCATTAAGTCCTGTTGCCTATCCACTTGATATTATGTGTTGCATACAACTTTATTTTTACGAGGTTTTCAAAGAAACTTTTTGAAGTAAAATCATAGTATATTTTAATTTGCATAAATCAATATTTCCTCGACCAGAGTGGATGGACTGGAAGCTTTGAACTTTGTTAGAAGTAATGGCAAAAAAAGAAAAATACAATGAAGCAATTGATTGATAACTTAATTAATGGTACATGATCTGTGAGGGACAATAATTTAACGTATGCATGTATTTAGGATAAAGGAATCGCTAGTGGCGTTTCCACTTACGAAACAAATGCAAAAGCGTTGTTGATTTTGTATGTCCAAATAAAAGTTCGTTACAATTATATTCAACTTCAAGTATGAAATATCAGAGAATTAAGTAAAATGTAATTGGATTTCATTGAAATCGATTTTCGAAACGTCGGTCTGTAGTATCAAATTTTTTAAATTAAAATTTTTTTCTCAAAATGTTTTTCTGTATAAAAAATAACATTCATGCATAAAATTAAAATATATACAAGCCAAAACGAGCATATATGTATGTTTATTTCATAATATTATATGATTTAACGATTTTCAATTTTTACATTTATAACATTTTTGAAATATTATACTGCATTTCCCTTTCGAGTCTCAATTATTGGGTTAATTTAAGGTGTAATACAATACTTATATAATACTATAGCACGGCTTGGGTTAATTCGATGAGCCGACCCATGCGACGAATCGACAAATTTCTGCTAGTTTTCACATGTACACAAAATTTTGTAAAGCATGAGCAAAACTTTGACGCAAAGCTACTCCCCTCAAATCTTGCATCTAGCTCGAATACAAAATATCTTTTGGAGTGAACAAACTTTGTTATAAGATGAAAAGGTCTGTCTCCTAACTAATCTGAAGCCAGATTTTGATTTGCTGTTAAAAATATTATAACATATAAATTCTGTAAAAATTATATAATAAATGAAATAATTAATATCGTTATAAAGTTTCTCAAAAACATATTTATGAAATCACTTTTCATAGTCCTAACATGGCCTACTTAAAATACGGACAGGCCATCTATGGAATTGTACTGAAATAGGAGGCGAGGTTTTTCAAAAGTTTAGACAACTTTATTTTCAATGCACATTCGGGTGTATGGTTTACTCAAAAGTGATATCTAGAACAGCAGTAAAAAATTATATTTATATTCCATTGCGATTCTGCGTTCACTAATAAGTTGACGAAGTAAATCATGAACTTATTTTTTTATGAAAAAGTAATTAATTAATAAATAAGTAACTATGAACTCAATTATTAGTAATTAAGGGTAGAAACCTGAAACCATAAATACATCAAGATAGTTTCCATAGAAAGCTATAAACTGTTGACTTTTTATTCGCCTCCTATTTTGATTTTTTTGCCGACTGCTTGGTTTAATTAAGCCATGGTTCTAATGAATCTAGTTTTTTTAGAATTTATCGTATAGTTTTAACATTACTTCCTTAAATAATTGCAAGTGATGACGCACACTCCAAATTTGCAATATAATCGATGTAATAATGTTGGCAAATTAATACTAAAAATGGTTCTAATTGCCTTAGCGATATGTTACAAATGTTCTTTAGTTGAAATAATTGAATATTTACGATTTGAACAAAGCAACATTAAAATTTATGTGGACGAAAAATGCCTCATTATTGATTTTCTAACAATGAATATCAAATTCATCTACATATATACGGAAAAAAATGCAATAAAAGCTCAAGGAATACGGAAAAGGATAATTTAATAATGCTAATTAGAAGTCATTTTTTTCCAAGAGTAATTCTCTATTCTAGCACTCCTATAAAAGAAACAATTCAAAATTATTAAAGCTATTATAATAATCGTACGGAAAACTCTCGTTTATCTTAAACAGTTAGCTAAGCTCACAAAATTGGAGGAGCACACACAGGATTTTTGACGGGGACCTTAAAAATGCACCTCCTCACGTTAGTTTTTTAATTTTTTTATGTTTTATAGAAAATTTTTAATTTATAAAGTCAATGTCAATGTTGAAATCCTAACGGAAACATTCCATCATGTTCCCCATTGCGTTCGCCACTAAACATTTGAACCAAAGGAGTTTTTGTCTTTTTGAATTTCCCAATTAAGCAAAATTTTGTTGACGTAGAAATTAGCATTTGGAGTTTAAGAAATGCATCCAGAAAATTTAGCCCAAAATTCCAGAAATAGACTCAAAATAATTTGTACTCTATTTCCATCAAAATGCAGAGCTTCTCAAATATGATATTTGATATTCAACACAGAAAGTCTAAAAGACAAATATTGGGAAATAATTGCATAGATCAAAGATGTCTATTTTCGAGTAAATTTCACAGTAACCGACTAAATAATAAAAATGATTGATTTATTTTAAAGCAGCGTACATTAAAAAAATTGGAGACTTTCTTAGCAGATATTGTTCACAAACAGTATTGCAAAATAGGAATGAATTATAGGAACTTCTTCCCAGCCTAAAAAGTCTTCCAAACTTCAGTATTCCTTCAGCTACAACCAATAAAAATTTGCTGTTGCAGCAACTTTGATCCTTGGTTGCAACCAAATGCTATTTGTAAAATTTGAGAAGTATTTTTGAATTAAGAGATCAAATATTCAAAAATAAGTCCAAGAGGTCAAATTTGACCGCAACTGTCAACACTTCTGTAAATTATTGCTTTTGTCCTCACAAATATTGGAAATAATATTACAAACTGTTAAAAAAAACCATTATTCAATTATTGAAACAGAAAGAATAAAAGGTTTTAACAAATTTATGGCAATTAGGACAGTATTTGCCAGGTACTGGCTTACTGCAATCTGCACAAATATAGTTGTTTTGTTTAAGCAGCTTCGAATAGTACACATTGGTGATGCATTGTTGTTAGTTGGGTTGTTGGAATTAGTTTTTGACCACCAGAACCTGAAAAACTTGTAAACAAAAGAGCCTTGGACGAGTGAGCGAAATTAGTGGAAATACTACTTGATAATTTTTTTCAGTTAAGCAAATGATAAAATCTTTTCTATTATAATAAAGCCTGAATCTTTTTCTCGGTAAAGCATCCATGCATTGATGGCAGCAATAACAAGCATGTGGTAAAGCACACCTACTGGCCATCCACGAGTTGCTTGCTTTGCTGAATATCATTTGATTAATTACATGAAAGCTGACTTGTATTTATTGTAGTACAGTCCCTTGTCAAGTTTTCATTTTTAGAAGAAGTAGATGTGTAGGTGCTTATGAATAGAAAACAAAATATTCCCATTTTTACTGGGCTTGAATTTGGTAGTTTGATAATATTCTTTTTGATTCAGTGTAAAATTTGGTCTCATACATGTTATCTTTTGTTGACATAGCACAAGAGCCAATTCACTCCAATTATTGTGTACAATACCCACAACTATTGTTTTCTTCAATTTGAAGAACTGTCCCAGTTTCACCGATGTAAATAAATTCAGTACTGACGTTATAGCCTGTCCAAGAAATTCATTCATCAATTCCATTACAGCGGATGTGCCAAATTTGACTTGTGGGAGTTTCAGGGTTTAGTTTTCATAAATAAGGAAAAATGTCAACAACATGTTTCTTTTCAACATCCACCAAAACCCACAACTCTATACCATATTAATATGTTTTGCTTGACATGACGGTGTAGGTATTTAAACTTATTTGATATAAAGCCAAAGCAGTTCCGTCATCCTCATCGAAACCTTCTAAATCATCATCAGAATCGAGATTTGCATAACGAGCAGCTGCAAACCTTTGAGAAGCAGTTCTTGGTTTTCAGTGCTCCTTTCCAATCAAAATGCTAAAATAATTACATCAAAAAATTTCCAAAAAATTCTGCAATTTCAAAGTAACAAACCATTTTATACAATGGTAGCTTAAGTCATTAACTAATGACTACTGGATCAGGGGATAACGCATGATTTTCTGACGGGGACATCTTAGTCATTACTAAGAGCAGGGCGAAGACCAGTTGTGTAAAACTGAAAAATGGTTTTTGTAATGGACTGTTTATACTAACACATTTTATCTGGCAATTAATATTTTTTCACTTTGCAAAATTACTATCACATATATTCATTAGCAGCTTTATACATTACAAAGCAGTTATATATGCTGGTCATAAGGTATAATATTATAATTATTATAAGATTGTGCTAATATTATCTCTTGATAATGTATTAGCTGATATAAGATTGATAATTTATTGAAATATATTGTTTTCTATTCATAAAACAAGTTACAAGATTAAAGTTTTTGTCAAGGTAATGAACACCTAGTTGAGAAAATTTCGTTTCAAAGGCAAAGCTACTGCAACTTCATTTCAATGGAATTCGTGGAGAAAGTTAAATTTGTGTAAAGGCAAGTCTACAAAATTTTTTTTATTGTGTAGAAAGTTGTTGAATATGTATTAATCGCTTTATTGCTTTTTTTGAACTTATATCTGATAACAAAGTAGCTTTGATATTTACTTCTGCTCAAATCTACCTATATACTTGGTTACGTGTTTTCTGTCCTAACCTACCACAGGGAAAATCAGGAAGTTGTAACACTCATCTCATTGGCAATATTAACATATTCTTAACAAGAACCTTATTTAAGGCTCTGATTAATGACATATCATGTAATTACTATAAACACAAAGTGCCTTGCAATTGCCTATACCGATTTTAAAAAATATTAAATATTGCATGAAATATATTATTAAATGTAGGCATGGGTAGGCGTTGTCCACCCCAATTTCAGAGTTTCTCTACCCAAATTAAATTTCTTAAATTCAGCCAATTATTAGAGAAAACACTTCCACAAATTTGACTTGACTATTTCCAATTTAATTGTCATGTGCATATCTGTGGCAACTGATATTTTTCAGTAAAGGTTTGCCAAAAACATTGCCTATTTTGTATGAGACTTCTGCAATAAGGGATTGCACGATTAATAATGGCATATAAGTAGTTAAGACGAAGTGAAGCAGGTTACATTGGGACACCCTGAAGTTCTCGTAACACCTATGACTATTTGCCATGTGGTAATGGACTGATTCTATTGGACGCCATCTAGTGACGAAATATTTTTGACATAGTTAAATTGAACAAATTAATTTTTTGACGAAGTTTTATTTTTGATTGCTAGGATTTTGGCAAAGTGATATAATTGAAGACAATAAATGTTTTTGACAATATTAAATTGAGCATAATAATTTTTTGACGAAGTTTTTATTTTATAGGCAAACTGATGTATTTGCCTCTGTTAATATAGTATGAAATATTCGTTGTGACAATGTTTAAAACACACAACACTTGTATTAAGGAAAATAATTCTTAGATGTAAAAGCCAACACTTTGGTATAACATTTGTATAGATGTATATTTCAACATGCATTAATATTAATCAAAGATATAGAATCAGAGAGATAATAATACTCATTAGAATCGTAATGGCTTATTTTGGTAATAAAGCAAAATAATTTTTCGGAAAAAACCAAAAACTAGTTTATGCAAAAACTTGCAATTTCTAATATTTAATAAACGTACATGGTAAAACCCACATACGTGTTTAAGACAAGACAAAAATGTAATTTATTCTACACTTTGCTTATAATGACCATATATATCTTACTATTGAATTTGTATATGTGTTAGTTTATCATCATTGTTGTTGAGGGAATTCTGTAGGAAACAAATGCAATGTGTATTTGCACATTATGAATTTCACATGATCATATCTAAATTAATGATTAATAAATTAAGTGATAGATCACAGCATAAAACACATGATAAATAAAAGTTTAAACAAAATCAATTAAAAATGTTTATTAGCAAACAAACAATGTTTCTATTTAAGATAAAGTATATAATTAATTTAACATCGGACTGCAAATTCGCAGCAAATTCATTAAAATAAAATTGATTATGTTTTAAAGAAATATCTGTAAAACTAACTAGAGATCATATTGCAAAAAAACGTTAATAATTAAAACAATATCTGAGATTTAATTATAAAAATAGCTTACCAAAAAGTTTGAAATCTTTCTGGGTAGTTCTTTCATCAATGTGAAATTCCATTAATCTGCTCTATGTATAAAGTTGCATGCTTTCATAGACAATGTCAATATTACGTGGTTTTATCAATATTCTATTGTTCAACTGTCAAAAATGTATCCAATTGTAAAGATTGTTATCTACCAAACATGAAATCCCTTTACAATTATAACAATTAAATATAACACTTTCAAATCATATAAAACTAGAATTTTTTCACAAGTTGGGAAACAGTCTCAATGACAGCATGATTTTACCAATTTATACAATTATGTAAATGAAAGATGCTACAAAATTAAAATGTTAATAAAATAAAACGATTTATCAATCACTGTCTCTGGTAAAAATGAAATAAATATTTTTTCAATACGTTTTTCTCATTGAATTCAACAATAAAAACGTTTCAAGATTGTTGATAACATGTTTTGTTATTAGTGTCATAAATTGGTTGTTAGTGTTTATTGATACACATATACAAAACGTTTAAAAATATAAATTTTATATTATAAGAAATTGCTTACATTTTAAAATTTTATTGGTGTCTTTTATATTAAGAATTAAATAAATACCTGGTATACGTCATTTCCACGTTTGTAGACTTACATTTTATCGACGTTTTTTCACTTTTGTGACTTACATTCCTTTTCCGACGTTTTTCCATTTGCGTTGGTGATT
>CABFPE010000037.1:774472-806546 GCA_900660155.1 Hofstenia miamia | reverse complement strand
TATATATATATATATTTTACCCATGATTTATATAAGTTTGCTTTGCAACATTTCTCAGAAATAGCAAACGGATTTTCTAAGAAAAGCGCTCAATTCTCCTTTTAATAATTAGCCACTGGTACTTCTTACAAACATTGCTCAGTGATTCAGTTTTAGTGTTCACTTGCATAACCAATGTTATTTTTTTCAGGGAGAAAGCAAAGTTGAAAATCAGTGGCGCCGAGTTCGTCAAATCTTTCGCCGGTGGGAGTAACATTTAGTCATTCACTGCAATATCTGAAATTATGTTATACAGCATTCTCTACTGACTACAACTCCGAGGCAACCAACGTAACCTACTGATTTACAGCTCATATTGCAACACCAAAATATGCAAGGCGTGCAGCGCCGAAATCAAGACAACAGCTCCTTACCACAACTGCCCCAAAAGAAAATCAATTCAAGGACTTGACAAGTGCCTTGCTAGGGTCGAACATACTCTTCCAACCCAAAATTGAGAATCCTGAATTTAGAATTTTCGAAATACACTTGAAAAGATATACCATAAGAAGCCGTAATATTTTTTGGTTGATGAGTCGACCGATGCATGTGGCTAAAGATTACAACAGACTTTGTGGGACATGTGGATTCGACTGAAAAACCTAAAGACCACAGATTGTCATTCAGTTTATTACACACTGGTCATCGGAAGATATATTAACCTAAAAAAATTTCTCCTCCTTGTATTTGACACAGCTTCCTATATTTTAAAAGCAGGTAACATTTTGAAGGAAGCATACGATGAACTGTTTCATTAGCACGCATGTAACAAACCATGTACGTTCAGATTTGTTTATATCCTTTATGAAAAATATCTTTGTGAAAAATAACACAAAAAATCTCTATTTGCAAAAAATGTTGTGAATACTTTGCATTTTACGCATTTGTAACGCATTTTCGAACTATTTTTACACGCAATTTTCATTGAGCTTTTACGCAATTTTATCTGGGGCTTGGTTAATATGTACCTGGCAATTTAGATGTCTACGAACACTTTCTTTGTTTAAAAATTTTCGCTGAATTTCTTTAGGCCCATATACGGCTGCCAAAACCTTAGTATTGCCTTGTGATAATTCTGCCGAACCATCGGCATCAGGTAAAACTCCCAGTTTAGTAGAAATTTTACGGAGTTCAAAAGGCTTTCTACCATCTTTCCTAAATCCTTGATCTGACACTAAATCCATTCAAATAACCCAAAACCAATGATATCTTAAATATAACAGCAAATATGATTAGTATATTTTTTGATTTCACATTTTGGTATTGGGCTGATTATTGGGTATCACTCTAGGAGTTATAATGTTATATTTATCTGTGCTCTTTGTAATATCAATTATAAAGAAATTAACGCAAAAATCATTTTGATAACAGCCTTTCACACGAACTTTATAATTTTGCAAATAAAAATCGCTATTTGAATATTTTTAGAAATTACATTCATTCAGCACGCGATATGAGAGCAGCGGTTTTGAGATGTTGAAGTAAATGTACATATGTTGTTTGATGCAAGATGCATCGACTAAACTTAATTATTGCAACAGATTCTTAGAGGTCAATAGCGATTTTATTAAAACTATTTTTAGAGAAAACCAAAATTTTAAAAGAATTAAATTCCAAGTGAATAAGATTAATAAAAAAGTCATTAAAACTTAGCGAGGTGTTGTCAGAACATGTGTTCAGTTTAAAACAGCGACGTAAGATGGCTATTAAAGGAGTTATTAAGCATCGCCTTCAAATGATGACAGAAGTCCATTTAAGTAGGTAGACAACCTAAAATCTCACATTTCAGAATATACATTTGGCTTAAAATTGTCCATATAACACCAATACCATTTATTAAAAAGTGTTTTCTTCAAATATATTATTAGCATATTAGCAATATGCCAAATTCACAATATAATTTTTTGCATAGCCGGACAAATATATAACCCAAGAAAATCTATTGCAATATATTATTTCAAATTAACAATTAAATAGCGATGAGGTGCACATGGGCAAAATTTGCAATAATGAATGCATAATGTAATAAATTTTTATATCAGTAACAATCTATGTGAGGCATTTGATGTCAGGAGTGACGTTTATAGTATGACCATATATGGCAAGGTGAAATTTTTTAGCAATCCATAACGGACATTGAAATTTAGTTCACACATAAGGATCAATTTTACTTTAGGGGACTTTTTCAAAAAAAAATTGATGACTCATCCAATAAACTTTTCTAGATCAGTTTTTTACGAGAACAATCGTAAATCCTTAAAATGTTGCAAAACTTAATATTTGAGTCAGTATAGTCCTTTTTTTAGTTTAACGATATAAATGTAATTCAGCTCTCAGATAAGTTTTCTGTAACTGAAAAAGAGTGCTTGTTATACTTTGGGGCGAGCTTGTAGAATAGCGACACACGGAACACGCGTAACACGCGGACTAAATAAACACTAATTTAGGGTCAAAAACGATAGGAAATACAATAAAATACTCAAAACGTTTAAAATATAATCGATATAGACCGATACCTTTTCATAATTCAGCATATGTGTTGCACGCGGTATATATTTAAGCAATATAGCATATAAAACCACGAAGTTATATAATAATAATTATCTTTAACTAAAAAATAACAAAATATAATCGTATAATTAAGCAAATCTATAAACTTTTGATTTAAATCAAGTCTTTATCTTAAGTGAAATATCTTCATTATTTGGAATAACAATTGTCATTTTTGCTCTTTTACAAGCAAAATACATATGAATTCAATTGATCACAATTTTTAAAGAAAAATTTGTATAATACAGTTCAGGGTTTGCAAATCAAGTTCGAGTTTTTACGTTACGAGTTCGAGTATTTTCTTAAACAAAATTCTGAGTTCGATCGAGTTTTCTCCTATTTCCGAGTTTTTTTGGTAAAAACATTTAGTGTACAGTCATTCTAATCTAAAAAATAGTTGTTTGCGATTGGTAAAGAAATTGAAATTAAATTTTTACGGTATTTTCTATCGTGTTCGAGTTTTGATGATTTCTCTTTCGAGTTCTTATGATCAAGTTTTGCGAGCTTTTTCGAGTTTGAATTCTTAACATTCCGAGTACTCGAAAACCCTGATAGTTATATTAAATATGCTGTAAATTTCAATTTAATTAATTAATACAGTAATATGGATTTTCAAAATTGTAATATTAACTACAATTTTCATTTCATTATATTACCAACTAAGGTTTATTAAGGTTTGCTTTACTATTTAGTCGATAAAATAATCAAATTTTTGTTTAGTGTTATTGCTAGATTCTGAATAAGATTAAAGCTCGTAACGAATGCCTGTCGAAGCCATCACCCCATATATAGCCAAATTTAATTTTTTGACAATTCATATCATTTTAATATATAATCGCTTATAGTGTATGACAATTTTCATTGTAATAGTGTTTTTCGGTGAGATTTCTTTTCGCTGAAATTTGCTGAAGCCCTTCCCATTAATGAAGAAATTTACTAAAAATCAAAACTTAATTTAAACCAAAAGTTTATAGATTTGCTTAATTATACGATTATATCTGGTTATTTTTTAGTTAAAGATAATTATTATTAAATGACTTCGTGGTTGTATATGCTGTATTCCTAAAATATATACCGCGTGTTACAAATATGCTGAATTATGACAAGGTATCGGTCTATATCGATTATATTTTAAACTTTTTGAGTATTTTATTGTATTTCCTATCGTTTTTGACCCTAAATTATTGTTTATTTAGTCCGCGTGTTACGCGTGCTCTGCATGTCACTATTCTACAAGTTCGCCATACTTTGGTAGGTATATTTATTAATTTTAATAAAAATTTATATATTTCTAATTCCAAAGATAAAGTAAATTTAATAAAACTACGCGAAAAATTTTAATATGTTAAGGCTATAATCCATATGACGTTATTACATTACGTCATACATTTATACCAATCAATAGTAAACCTAAACCTAAATTTTACAATATTTTTAGACCTAAGCCCTAACCCAATTCACAACTTGACGTTTGGTAAACCTAAACCCTAGAACCAGGGTTTCGAGTAATCGGAATGTTAAGAACTCGCATTAGCTCGCAAAACTCGAAATCATTTAAACTCGAACTTGTTTGAAAATCCAATTGACAATAGCATAAAAATTAAATTTCTTTAAACATCAATTTTCTTACCAATCAATAAAACTTTTTTTTAGCTTAGAATTATTGTAAAATAAATGTTTTTTACCCTAAAAAAACTCGGAATTAGAACAAAACTCGATCGAAATCGGAATTTCATTTAAAAAATTACTCAAACTCAACCTCGAAATGTTGAAACTCAAACTCGGCCTGAGTAACTCAAACTCGACTCAAAAACTCTGCCTAGAACTTAAACATAAATTTTTTTATTATTTTATAGACCTAAGCCCTAACCCAAGTCACAACTTGAAGTTTCCTAAACCTAAGCCAATACTATTGAATGGTACAAATGTATGATGTAACACAATAACTTCATATGGATTATAGTCTTAACATATTAAAATTTTTTGCATAGTTTTATTATATTTGTTTTATGTTTGCAATTAGAAATATATAAATTTTTATTAAAATTATTAAATATACTTACCAAAGTATAACAAGCACTCTTTTTCAGTTACAGAAAACTTATCTGAAAAAGTGGTGGTGGCTACAATATTAAATGGCAATCAATACTAAATTATTACCCCAATTTTGAATTAAACAAACAGAGTATGATATTACAAAAACAATGTAGATACAGATAGCTAGTTTACCTAAAATTGGAAATTATTAACAAATAAAAACAAATTTACAGCAGTAAGTACAATTTGTAATACAATCTTTTGCCACTTGGCATGGGGCTCCAAATTTACAATTTATCCAATCAGAATTGTTCATCAGAAGGCGGACCAAATTGCCTTCATCAGCCTTTCTCTTAAACAATATATATGTAATATTGTAAACCAACAGCCAATCAAAAACTGAGCCCGTTTGCAAAGGTGGAATAACATGAAATAGTAATAGTGCACCTTTCAAACAACAAGTGTTCGAAATTAATGAAATAGTGCCTACAATAGGTGAGACAAACTTTATCTCAGTTTAACTATTCTAATAGCACTTCAATTGCCCTGCATATCTCCTCAAAGCTGGGCAATTTTTTGAAATTAATCTATTTTTTGATTTCACTTACAGACACTCTATAAATATTCAAAATAAAAATAAATATTTTTTATAGATTTATTGATGCAAATTCAAATGATGCAACAACTTTGAAGATCGGATAGAAACTGACCAAGTTATATTTCCTACTAAAAATAGCCTACTTTGTAAAAAATTTCCATATCTTAGAGGTTTTTTATATTCAGCCCATTTAATGTTATAGCTACAATTTAAACCTTAAGACAACTTGTGCCTGTGTTACTCTATCAAACAGTATATAGTATGCTAAGATACACCCTTTTTAGGATTTTATCAAAATACAGATAAATACCTACTTGATTAATTTAATCTTCTACATTTAGTGTGGTCCAACCTGCACATAATGCCACATGCTGCCACTGATCTGAGAGCTGAATTACATTTATATCAGTAAGCTGACTCAAATATTAAGTTTTGCAAAATTTTAAGGATTTATGATTGTTCCTTGTAAAAAACTGGTCTAGAAAAGTTTATTGGATGAGTCCACTAAAGTAAAATTTATCCAAAAAGGATCAATAGTTGAGTTGCAATAGCTTTTTTATTGTGTGATATAAGAACAATTTAGCATTGTGACAAAAGTTTTTTGAAACTGTAAAATATTGTAAATTATACTTTAGTAAGTATATTTAATATTTTTCATTAAAATATTTAATATAATAATGGTAAACATATAGTAATTAGAGTAAAATTACAACAAAAATTTTTAATATTATAAGGCTATAATCTGTATGGTTTTCATTTATTATGTCATAGATTCCTACTAATTGAAAACTAAGTTATAGTTATAATTAAATTAGTTTTTGCAGACTGACACAACTGAAGAATAAATTCTAAAAATTAGTTTATTATGTTATAAAAGTTTTATCAAAGTATAAGGAAAGCTTTGAGAAGCTAAAAAGTTACTGCTTATTTTTAAAAATTTAACATGTTGTTCTAACAACAATAATTTGTTGCTACAGGGGAATTGGGAGAATCTACTCAACTGAAAAGAAATACAAGCAATAACTGATTTATATAGTATTAATGTATTAATAATCACAAAGAATTTTATCTGTGCAAACTATCTCAGCAAATTATTGCTGTTAAGAAATACGTCAGTATGATGTAACCATTTATTTCTAATTTGGTGTTATGATAACTGTTTCATGTCCCCTCAAAAGGTGATGATTATATTGCTCAAATTTAATTTGTGAGGGAAGTTGATAACACTACTATCTTGTGATTAAAGTTGATTGTAAACAAAGGCAGGTAATGAGTTTGAATTGTATAAATTGAGAAGCAATGTTGTGAAAAGTTCAATGGATTTTATCTAGCCTCAACTGTTGTATTTGCTCCATATTTTTTTTGATTACTTTTGTTTATTATGAAAATCATTGCTTAAGAAAGGCAACAATTTGGGAGTGCTTTCTCAAGGCACAGGGCAACATGTGGCTCCTGGAGATTTCATATCTTCCAGCCTAAATTGTGGACCACTTAGGTTATGGATACAGTTATGCATAGGGAAATAATAGATCTCTCCTTCAATGTTCAATATGTACATGCACTTATACTTTACAACACTGTGATGATACTATGCCATTGGTTAGTGTGAATGTCTGGTAATTACAGACTATTATTTAGTGAGCTGAGAGATAACAATGAAAATGAGATGTTTATTTGTGGTTATGAGATAGAAATTAATAAGTGAGACAGATAGGGTAGCACCATGCATTCAAATTGAGCACTTTACTTTTCCTAACAACTTTGCTTTGGCTGGAAGCCATGTGAATTGGTCATCTTGGAGTTTACCTAAAAGTATCTATTACTTGGATGCAATACCAATGTTTATGTTATTCAAAAAGTTATTTTCTCTTTACCTTTTTCTGGAATCAGGGCTATATGGTATAGCTATTTAAATCTTCTGCAGAGTCAATTAGTTGTTAGTGTAATTACTATAGCAGCCTGTGATTCTACAATATGTCCATGACAGGATGCTGACATGATAATGGACTATCTTTGTTGTTTCTTTTGATTATGTAGAATTGGTTTAGTTTTCATGTTGGGGCATATCAGCTGGGATAGTTGTTTCCCCTGACTGCAGTTTGGATTTCAGAGTAAATCTGCCAATCACTGTGTAACTTACAAGTCCACCCATAGAAGGGGGCAACACAATTTTTTAATGTGTTCTGCTTTGTTTGTTGCTACTTGGTAAAGTTTTTTTTCTTAATGTTCTATGTGCTGGATTTATTACCAAATACCATATCCCCTTTTTGGGTTGTTATCTGTGATTTTTATGAGCTGCATGTTTTCTTTTGTGTTTGTGGAAGTGCTCCCAACTGTCATTGTGGAAGTTATTATTTTGTTCTTACTTGGTTATGGATTCAAGTCGTACAGTTACTTATTCTCCTCATTTTGGGACTCTTCCATCTCGGAGTGTCCCCTGTACAAGCGGTGGTAACCTGGACGTTACCCCTTGTACAGTTGGATCATTGTTTAACTTATCTTTACCTAATTCTCCTACACAAACTGCCCAAAGGATAGATCAGAATTTATTGACCATCCCTTACAGCAATGTTAGTCCAAATTATCATCAATATTTCCACCAGATTCTAAACACCAATAATGTTCCAAATGTTCCACTTGTTCCTTCACGTCCTTACAGTACCCCATATGCAGAGGATCAGCACCTGAAGATTGAACATTTGAAAGATGCCTTATCCCAGGAAGTAGCATTGAGAATGGAAGGCAAACAACACATTGAGTCCCTTCAAGTGAAAGGCAGATGTTGGAATCTACATTTGCATTAGAATTACAAATTCAGGAACAAAAAGTTGCTGTGAATGAAGCTAATACTCAAGATAAGGTGCAGTCTCCTAGAAATAATACAGATGAGTATGTCATGCATGCCATGTTAAGTGAGGCCTTAGATGTCTTTGCAGACAGAATCACTCAGCAAGTAGAGCACATGATTCAATCAATGAGTGTGAGTCATAATTTAGATGCACCTGCTCATTGTGAAGAGAATGTGATGATGATACCTTCCAATTATGTTTCATCCAGTACAACTTCTTTGACTCAGCATCCTACTTTCCACAGTCTGCCCTTACTCAGGTAGCCACCCTCACTACTGTAGCCACCCCTCAAAATGGTTATGTCTCTTGAATATCTGATCCTGTGAGCACTACAGTGATCCCCACATGTAAAGAGCATGTTAGTGATACAAGTCCAATCAATGTAGGGGCATCTAGCAGTCAACCACGATATCGTCGTTCTATTCTCCCTCTTGAGTCAACTGGCCAAGTACAAGGTTTTTAGTAAAGATTCAGTGTTGCCTAAATTCACTGGACAAATTGATGCAGTATCTCAGTCATTTGAAGAATGGTTTTTTCTATTTGAACTGACTATGAAACAGTACAAGAATTCTCAAGAAAGCGCCGTATCCCAGTTCTCACTGTATCTCAGTGGGTTAGCATATAATCAATACATGATGCTTGATCGTAATATCAAAACCGATTATCAGCTGCTGGTGGGTTTTTTCGAGGACCATTACAGAGCCTCACATATCAAGCACCAATATAAAACTTTACTTTGCGACATGGCCTTTAAGAGAGGAGATGATATCCAGAATTACATAACTCAAGTTGAGAGGCTGTTCAGACTCAGTAGTTTATCTGCTGAGTACTCTCACCATGATTTATTTTCATACATTTGTTGAGGTTTTCCCCCTTCTATCAGAAGTTGCCTAGAAGTAAAATGTGACCCAGAGGAAAGTTTACATGAGATCATTAGAAAGGCAATCAGTGTGGTATACTTAATGTATAACTCTACTTGAATTGAGAAAGATGCTAATGAATTGTCTGGAGTAAGCCGAAAGTATGATCCAGGTACATCGAAGAAAACCGGCATTAAGAGAGAATTTAATCTGGCGTCTGTTCATTGCTTTAGATGTGGAGAAAAAGGCCACTTAAAATCAAACTGTCATGTTAAAATTCAGATAATAGCTGAGGGGGAAGTATTTCTAGTAGAAGAATCTGTCTCATCTGAGCCTAATGATGATACACCCTTAGTAGATTTGACAGACGACGAAATAACCAATTCAACATCGCATCATTTAAATTAAAGGGAGTCCCGACTCCTTCAAAACGCGCTCAGGATATCCTGGTTATAACTAATCTAATTCGTAAAAACCTGATTCCTGTTGAAATGAATGGCCAGATCATTAATGCTGCTATTGACACTAGAGCTGCTGCTTCAGCTATTTGTGACAAATGTTGTAAAGGTTTGTGCTTAATGCATGATTCATTGGATTCTTCTTCCATCAAGCTAATTGATGCTTCAGGAAATCAAATCTCCTTAAAGGGGAGATTGAAGGATGCTTCATTATGGATTCATGCTGAACCATTTAGCATTGACCTCATTGTGATTGATACCTCTAATCATTAACTCCCGAATGATCTCATTTTAGGTAACGATTTTTTGGAAAAGAACAAGTGTGTCATCAACTATAAAGCTAATACAATATCCATCAAGGATCAAGAAACTACCCAGCTAGTAACTGTTCTGAACATGAGGTTGTCTTTGAATTGATTGAGCATGTTTATTTGGAATCTAAGCATTGGACCAGAGTGGTGGTATTTTTGAAATGTGAAATGAATGGAGATGTTATGATAGTAGGCCAAATCAGTAAATATGTTAGAGGAGTTTCTTTTTCACCTGATCTTTGTAAAGTATCCAAAGGAAAGACCTATGTGACAATCCTCAATGGATCCAACTTTCCTGTGCAATTTGAGGTGTCCAAGTTACAAATCATAGGCGTACCAGTTCAGGTTGAAAATGTAGCAACCTCTTGTTTGCTGATATGTACTGCCATTCATGATTTGGACAAACCATCTGATATAGTGAAGATACCTCCTGTTAATAATGAGACTCATCCACATCTACAGCATCAAGAGAAATGATTGCTCATTGCTGTCTTACAAAGTAAGCATGAAGTGTTCAATTACAGAACCATAAGTGTAGGGAAGTGATTGGGGAGGAACATACAATCAATGTCAAAAGCAAAAAACCAATTTGGCTACCTGTGCAGTGATTACCTGAAAACCTCAAAGGAGAATATGAAAAGATATTAAGTGATCTAATAGAAAATGGAATAATTCAAGGAAGCAACAGTCCCTATGCTGCTCCAACTGTTTTTATCAGGCAGGGAGAAAAATATAGGCTGTGTATTGATTTCTGAAAATTAAATGACGTTACAGTAAAGGACGCATACCCTTTACCAAGAATTGAAGATCTGTTATATGATGCCAGTAAGTATAAGTTTTTCAAATGTCTAGACTTGTGCAAAGCTTACTGGCAAGTGCCAATGCGTCCATCTAATATACCGAAGACAGCTTCCATTACACCCTATGGGTTATATGAGTGGAAGTATATAGCTTTTGGATTGCCAGCCACTTTTCAGCATTATGTTACCAAGGTGCTCAAAGATAAATCAAACATGCTTGAAGCCAGTAAATCTGCATACATTGACGATATATTAGTAGCCAGTACAACTTTTAAAGAACACCTAGAAAAACTAAATCGTACTTTAGAATTATTACAACAAGCTGGATTGAAAGCAAATGGAAATAAATGTTCATTGGTTCAGAAAAAAGTTACCTTCCTATGGAGAGTCATAGAATATGGGAAAATAGAAACACCTAGAAGTCGAAAGGATGTCCAAAGGCTGATGGGATTCCTAAATTATTATGGAAAGTTTATTCCCAACTTAGCAGAGAAGACAAAATTTATTTCAAATTTACTTAAGAAAAATAATGAGTTTAAATGGACTTGGAATGAACAGGATGTGTTGGAAAAAATAAAAATTGAGCACAAAAAAAATATTCCTTCATTAAATACCCCTGATTATAGTAAAGACTTTATGGTTGATTGTGATGCCAGTGCAGTGGCTATTAATGGGGTATTAAGTCAAGAAATCAATGGGGTTGAAAGTCTGGTACAATATTTCAGTAGAAAACTTAGGGACTCTGAAAAGAACTATGGAGCTACCAAGTGTGAGATGTTAGCTTTAGTGGAGTCACTGAAGAAATTTCGGTATTTCATATTGGGTCGTAAATTCATTGTACATACTGACAACAGTGCTTTGGCTTGGCTTAAAAAATTCTCCAGAGATAAATCCAATATAGTGGCCAGATGGATAGAATATTTAAATGATTTTTCTTTTTCAATCAAACATCGTCCTGGCCGTTTACACTTAAATGCCGACTATTGGACGGCGCTGCCTAGCTATGAAAGGGATTTGAAGAGACCAGAGGGAGAGAAAGTACCATTTGGATTTATTCCACATACTGAGTATGAACTGATACATGAAGAAATCTCTGAAGAAGAAATTATCAAACATCAGCACAATGATCAGGTACTATCAGATATTATGGAATGTTTAAAGGATCAATTTTTCCCTCTTTCTCCAATTGCCACACATTATTTTAACCAATACAATTGGACAATGACAGATAAGGGATTACTTTATGCTAAAAGTCGCCACAATAACAGACTTGCTATTCCAGAATACTTTAGGAGAGATTTAGTAAGAAGAGTACACGAAAAGGGGCAATTGGAGATCATCCAAAGGGAGAAAACTTTTAATTTGCAATATGTTACTATTGGAATCAGGGCTGCTGTTATGGATGTCATTGATAAATGTGAGCAATGTCTCTTAAATAATACTAGCCATTTTCCCGAACAGAGAGCTGAATTAGAATGTCGCACTGCATCTAGTCCCAATGAAATCGTCCATATGGATTTAGAACAACTTTCTCGAGACAATGAGGGTTTTCAGTACCTCTTAGTAATTGTGGATCATTTCACAAAATATGCTTGAATTATTCTGATGGACAGTACAAGTGCAGAAAAAATAGCTGAAAAAATAGTTAAGGAGTGGATTTTAAAATATGGTCCTATGTCTAAAATTTGTATCTGAGCATGGTCGACAATTCGAAAACAATCTGATGAAAGCCTTAATGCATGAGTTAGAAATTATTCACGAATTCACTACTGCTTATCATCCTCAAGCTAATGGTCTAGTTGAACGTTTAAATAGAACTTTGATAAAACTGATTAGAGTAGCTCTCTTGTGGGCTGCTGGAAGAAAGTGGAGACGTGTAATCAAATGTATTGAGTTTTTCTATAATACAGCAGTTCACACCACAACTGGTGTTAGTCCTTTTAAAGCTATGTTTGGTCAGGAAGCACTGACTTCCCTAAATATGATGTTTCTGAATTACTCAGAAGCCAGTATGGACAGATATGTAGATTGATTAATATGAGATATGCAACAAGTACATTTGACTATCTGTCATAACACCAATCAATCAAGTATCCGTCAAAAGAGAACATTTAACAAAAAATTATATGGTGAGCCTCACCGACGAGGCGACAAAGTCTTTGCATATTTACCTCGTGTTACAACAGATCACAGCCAGGTACGTAAATTAGCTAATAACTGGCAAGGACCTTTCATTGTGGAGAAAGTGCTCGATCATAACACATACACACTTAATAATGGAAAAACTGTACATTTCCAGAGGCTAAAAAGAGCCATAAAGGATATTGAGCATGTAATTATAGATGATAATGATGAATTTACATTGGTTGACAATGGTATCGATGTATTTGAGACTTACAATAATTTAACTGATTTCGCTGAAGATGATTTCAGTGATACCGAATTTGAAGTTGAGAGTAAGACTAATCCGAGTAATGATAGTCAACGTATATTGCCTTCACGGCATGTTAGAGAAAATCAACCTTATGATCCCAACATTTGGGACCTTAACCTTATTAATCTGTTTAGGAATGAAACTGATAGGAAAGAACAAATGAGAGTCACCAGCTCCTCTAACCCGTCAAAGAGTGAGAAGGAGAATGGAGGGTAGCAGACATGACACTAAACCTTTGTCTAGGCATGGGAGAAACATTTCTCTGCTTGATGAGGCGCATGCAAACAAGCAAGGATGACATGATGCTGCTGAGGAGATACCTATTCCATGTGGGCAATAAGTAGCTTCACAATTAGGTGAGGAGACAGCAAATACCACCCCATCCTCATCTCGTCACTATGTGGGGAGACACATATCTCCATGTGTGCCAACAGAGCTGGCAAAACAACATAAACAAACTTTTAAGTCTCACATTAGTCATACCCCCTTCAGTGTTGTACAACCTGTAAATACCCCCCAATGAGTAATTCAATAGCCCTCTCACCCTCAATTAGTACTTTAACAGCTGCTTCAACAGTTCACTCTAAGAAGACAGAAGACAGAAGAACCAAAATGTCTAAAGTAGGAGAAGATACCCTGCATCCATTTTTTATTCCACCTCGCTGAGCAGTCCACCACATTCATGATAATATATCCAAAGAAACACAAAACCAGTTATGTTGGACCTACAACACACGTACGCTAAATTGTTCCATCAATATAATACCTTTCGTAATTGATCCGGAAAAACGTCCCAAGATTAATACCATAATTTGTTATGACTCAAAGATGCTAGAGGGAGTCAGTTGCCTCTATTGGCACAGTACCATACATACATGTTTTGATGAAGAATTCACAATTTACTATCTCTGCCAATTTCTGAACAACAGCAGCACCATTACGAACTTCGAGTGTGTTAATATAGATTTTCCCAATCTGTTAGTGATTTACTTTTTCAGAGTTAATGAAGTACAAGATGAGAGAATCATGGAACAAATAGAAATTGCTTATCGGATTGCTAAGGTAGAAAAAATAAGACTTGTCTTAATTCTCAGAGACGAATATGAGGATAGTATTCCTGAAGAAATAGTAAATTTGCATTTTCAAATGGAAAATTTCATTGTTTTATTCTGTTCAAGTTATTGTCCAATATCCATGTATCACACCAATATCATATCTGTGACCAAACTATTATTTACAGATCTTATGTTGTGCAAGAAAATCCCGTCACATCATATGGCAGTTGATCAGAAGTTGATCATCGATACTATACTGCAAGCACAAACACTTGAATTGACAAATGTCTGTACTTCTTCCCTACATACAGTAACAGATATGAGAGTAAGCTTTGCTTTTGCTCAAAGTTCAGAGACTCTAAAAAAAATTAAAGAGATATGGCACAATATTAAAGCTGACAAAAACCCTGAGTCTGATTGGCCCAAACTCCATATAAAGAGCTCAGCTTCACAATATCATCCATTAAAAGGTTGCTAAGAGAAGTGAAATTTTCCTATGATACCCAAGACAGGAAAAACATTAAAATACAGTTATTTTCAGAACAGAATGTTCCCAACATATATGTGAGAGGAGCAATCTGGATTATTGCCATTTATTTAACATGAGATCCACAACTAACAATCCCAATGAACAAAGAAAAACAAACATTGCTAAAACAGCATTGCATGAGATAGCTGTCTGCCCACTAACATGGAAGGTAAAGAATTGGCTGTTGTTCAAGTGCACACCTCCATCCTCACCTGGAAAAACAATGAAAGCCATGACACAATATGAAAAATATTATGCCCGACTTGTGGGGGTGAGTAGTACAACAAGAAAAATGTCAATCATTTTGATTAGCAACAGATTAGGGATTTGTCCATCACACATTAATATTTTCTCAGATACAATGAAGGAGTACATGTGGGGCACAACAGTACAGACTAAATTTGTGATATTTCATTCTGATAATGCTCCTTTAAGCACCAAATGATCAATGGAAAGAAAATCTGGATCAAAACAAACATTCTTGGAACAGTTAGAAATTTGTGATGTATTGGCTAGGAATGAAATTTTCTTTGGGCTGCATCAAATTTCTTACAAGGAATGTGGGTATGGGAAGTTTGTGGAGTCTGCAAGACATGTTTACAGAGAAGGAAAAATTGTACCAATTACCATGTTTGAACAAATCATGAGGACACCTGAACAGTTTTATCAAGAAGAACAATTACTTGCTACTTCGTCAGTTCAATTGTCACCTCAAATTCAGGAACTCATTGAGAAAGTAAATTTGAAAAGTTTGGTGGACCAGTACCTTTGCCAAAGCCTACTCCACAATGGTCTATTACGGAAAATGAGAGAATATTGATGATTAGCATGATGAGTCAGATTTTGTTGAGGACCTCAACATTCAAAACAGGGTAGTAGTTGATAACAATGAAAAAGATATACTGGGGATGATGAAATGGTGCTTAACAGAAATGTTCACAAAAGAGGAGTTAGTCATTCTACAGTCCCCAGGGCAACAAGTAGCCCTGGATTTAGAATGCACCACAGCCAGAGTCAAAATATCTGGAAACAGTTAGAAGAGTTGTAGCCTCATGGGTTAAGAAATAAGTTTTGGGAGACAGTAAAAACTGCACAAATAAATTATCCTGTGACAATTGGAACTGCTAGCCTTATGAAGAAGTCTGGGTTCAACAAATTAGAGAACCATATACAAAAGGAAAACTTATTGTGCATTCCTCCTCCATGCATAGAAACTCCATTGATACAACCAAAATGGCGAGTAAAGAAAACCAAAAAGAAAATTGCTGTGCATCTTCCTGATAAATTGAACTTCGTCAGTAATCTCACAGAAGTAAATAAGTTAAGTCAAACTGAGTATAGATCAGTATGAGACAAGTTGCTGACTGGTAACAATAAGGAGAGAGTATTCTTAGATAGAAAACTGACAATTCAAAATGTTTTTCATAAAGGAAATGCAATTCATGAGCAATTACAGAAGATAAGAAACACTATAATCAAAACAGATCCTTGTGTTCTAATATTGTTTCAAGCCTCTGGAGATCTGATGTGGATCAATAATGTGGAAAACATCACCAGATACTATGATGTCACTAAGAGAATTGAAATAATCACTATGATATGTGCTGAGATAGCAGATCTGGATGAGAAGACTCTAAATCAAGTGCAACAGTTTTGTTCACTTTTTGTAGACTTGAATTGGGTCTTTATGCAAAGTATTTGAACATTTTTATCCAGATACAATGATTAGAGCAGAAGATGTGCACACATCAGATACAGATGCAATGATGATGTTGATGATTGCTCTGAAAGGTTTTTGGTTATATGAAAGATTTTACAACACATTTACTTGTCTCCTAAATAATCTGAGAAAGAATTGTCCTATTAATGAGAGATTGCCCACATCGTGATTTTTCAAGCTCAAAGACAAAGTAGTCACCCAGGAGCCTCAGTATGCTGAACTAGAAGAATGGGAGGGTGTGTTAGCTATTGAAATGATCAACACAACTCAAAAGATAGTGTCAGGTCCTGCCCTCCAATTATTGCCAACAAATTAATTTGGGCAAGGGGGGCATGTAGAGTCACTCAGGGATTTTTTGTGATTATTTTTTGATTTTATTTGTATTTGACGTCAGTATGATGTAACCATTTATTTCTAGTTTGGTTTTACAATAACTGTTTCATGTCCCCTCAAAAGGTGCTGATTATATTGCTCAAATTTAATTTGTTGAGGGAAATTGATAACATGACTATCTTGTGATTAAAGTTGATTGTAAACAAAGGCAGGTAATGAGTTTGAATTGTATAAATTGAGAAGCAATGTTGTGAAAAGTTCAATGGATTTTATCTAGCCTCAACTGTTGTATTTGCTCCATATTTTTTTTGATTACTTTTGTTTATTATGAAAATCATTGCTTAAGAAAGGCGACAATTTGGGAGTGCTTCCTCAAGACACAGGGTGACATGTAGCTACTGGAGATTTCATATCTTCCAGCCCAAATTGTGGACCACTTAGGTTACAGATATGGTTATGCATAGGGAAATAACAAATCTCTCATTTAATGTTCAATATGTACATGCACTTATACTTTACAACTCTGTGATGATACTATGCCACTGGCTAGTGTGAATGTCTGGTAATTACAGACTATTATTTAGTGAGCTGAGAGATAACAATGAAAATGAGATGTTTATTTGTGGTTATGAGATAGAAATTAATAAGTGAGACAGATAGGGTAGCACCATGCATTCAAATCAAGCACTTTACTTTTCCTAAAGACTTTGCTTTGGCTGGAAGCCATGTGAATTGGTCATCTTGGAGTTTACCTAAAAGTATCTATTACTTGGATGAATTACCAATGTTTCTGTTAATAATTTGTTTTCCTTTTTACCTTTTTCCTGGAATCAGGGCTATCTGGTATATTTACTTAAAACCTTCTGCACAGTCAATTAGTTTTCTAGTGTAATTACCAAATTTGTACCTGCCAGATACTTGTCCATATTTTTCTACAATGTGATTTTGTTCAAAATACCAGTTTTATTTCATATAAATATGTGTGAATTGTATATTATATTCTCTTCAATTATTCTCAGTAAATTTGTTTTTTACTTTTTATATTGACTGTATATTTTATTAAAAATTATGTGTTTCTAAATTTGTCTACATAGTTAAAGGGCATCCAGACATGGTACAGCTTGACTGGCATGTCACTAACTTAGATTAGGTGCATGGTTAGGGTTTTTGTTCATTTGTAACTAAAATTAACCTTTATTGCTATCACTGAAATTGCACAAGAGGAGAGTTGCACAGTGTTTATGCTTTTTAACTTAGCACATAGGTTTCACTCACTGCATCCAAGAGTTAGGACTTCTTTATTCTTTATCTTAATTAGGGCTCTAGTCTTATNCCATGCATTCAAATTGAGCACTTTACTTTTCCTAACAACTTTGCTTTGGCTGGAAGCCATGTGAATTGGTCATCTTGGAGTTTACCTAAAAGTATCTATTACTTGGATGCAATACCAATGTTTATGTTATTCAATATGTTATTTTCTCTTTACCTTTTTCTGGAATCAGGGCTATATGGTATAGCTATTTAAACCTTCTGCAGAGTCAATTAGTTGTTAGTGTAATTACTATAGCAGCCTGTGATTCTACAATATGTATACCTCATTCATGCTAAATTTTTTGTTCACATTGTCATAACAATTTGCTATGTTGGTCTCAAGGTTCCTTAAATCAGTTTCAAAATTTCATATGTTGATAAGAAGTACCAAGCAAATTGCACAGCATGTACAATGGTTCTATTTCATAAGTTCAAAAATTTGCAAATATCTTCAAAAGGGATATGTTGCTTTCTATTTTTTATATTATCCTTTAGGCAAGAAATGAAACTTTTTTCATTGAGAGAGTGGGACTCAAGGTTTTATATGATTAGATGTTTTCTAAAAATAAAAAAATTTTTTAAGCAAGCTAAGAGTTATTAATCATTTTAAAATTAGCCTATGAACTTCCAGCTTACCATCTTAAGTAAAAATAAAATCTAATATTTGTTTTCAATTAAGCACCATTGTTTTTTTAAATTTTAAGGAAACTAATAACAGTCCAAGTGAAGATAAGACTGAAGCTTGTGTTTTATTTTCTTAAGACTGAGACTAAATGTAAACATATTGATTCATGTTTTATGTAGTGTGATAAAATGTGGCTGAAATGTAGTAATTATTAATGAACTTGAAAACTAATATTTTGTTGTAATTACCTCAAAGGGTTTATGAGATGAAAAGAGACTTTTTCAACACTTGAGCAAGTGAGAATCAAACAAATTGTGTTATTTTTACTTCAGCAGCAGTATGCAATGGCAGATAAAAATGGCAATTGTTATTTGATTAACCATTTTCAGTTGCTATTTATTCTATCAGGAAATATTTATATTTACCATGGTTTAACTGGTGAGTATTTTTTTGAATATATTATCAAATTTTGTTTGTATAAATGCAAGTAATGTTACACTTTTTTGAACAACTTGCTTTCTAGTTTTCCTAGCTATAGCAGAGTTTTTTTAGTTGAGTTCAAGTTACTCAGACTGAGTAAACATTGTAAAAAACATTTATTTTACAATATTTCAAAGCTAAAAAGCAGGTATTTGTGATTGGTAAAAAATTGAAATTTACAATAATTTAAGTTTTACAGTATTTTCAAAGAGGATTTTTGATTGAGTTCAAGTTTTGAGAGCCTATTTAAGTACAAGTTCTTAGCATTCTGAGTACTTAAAACCCTGAGCTATTGTAGAATCAGGGGTGTGAACTAGTGTGAGCAGTACTGAGGAACTTAATCTCACAGCAAAAGGTTGCAAGTGTGACCATTATGTAGAGTGGCACTGATTCAAGCAAAAAATAATCAAAAACAAAAACATTGGTAATTTATCCATGTGATGAGTAACTGTTTAGATCAACCAAGCAGAAAAAAAATCCAGGACAACCAATTCATATGGCATCACACAGAAGTGATGGAGGTTTGGAAACTTTGTTTGAATGCTACTACCCTATTTGTCTCACATATTAATATCTATCTCAATAAACCATCTAAATTGTTCTCTTAACTCTCAGCTCATGTATAAATGGCATGTAATTACCATGCATTCATGATAGCCAATGGCATAATTTAATCACAGTGTAATAAATTATTGGTGTCTGTTCATGTTGCATTCAAAAGATAGGTTTGTTATAACTACATATAGCCATATCTGTAACCTAATTTGGTCCACTATTTGCATCAGAGGAGTAACTCCCAATTTGTTGCCAGAAACTTAAGCAATTACTGTAACCATCAGGTTAAAATATTATAAAAATGTAGACAAAAAGCAAATGCAGTTTCAGTGAAATACAATCAATTTCAACTCCTCAATAATGGTTTCTCAGTACTTATACAAAGTAAGAATAACTACCTGGTATTTGTTTACAAATCAAGCTCTCAGTTTCCCTTGCAGATTTAATTGAGCAATTACATGTATAGCACAGTATTGAGGGGGCAATATTTTTCTTAGTAAAACAGCTCTTGAAATTAGCCTCTTCAAGTGGAAGTACATGGCTTTTGGGCTCTGCAATGCCCCTGCAACCTTCCAACACTATGTTACTCATGTTCTTCAGAATGGCACTAATGTGCTAGAGCCAGTAATTACTGCCTACATGCATGACATCCTTGTAGCTGGCAACACCTTTGCTGAACATCTAGAAAGGTTTTGCATTTTGTATGAATCTGGGCTCTGTGTTAACAGAAACAAATGTGCTCTCCTTCAGCTATGTGTCACCTTCCTCAGAAGAGGTCATTTAGAAGGAATTGAGACTCTGCAGTCCCTTAAGGACGTTCAGCACTTCATGCATTTCTTATACTATTATGGCACCTTTATACCAGAGCAGGCCAACAAGACCAAACATATTTCTAATTTACTGCAGCACAGCATAGAGTTCAAATGGACATTGGCAGAGTAAGAAGAGCTTGACTCTGTCAAGTTAGAATTAAGGAAAATTCCTAGCCTTAATACACCAGACTACTCAAAAGAATTCATCATCAACTATGATGCCAGCTTGGTAGTGATTAGTGGAGTTCTTAGTCAGATTATTAACAGCATTAAAAGCCTGATCCAATATTTCAGTAGGAAACTCATGAATGCTGAACAGAACTATGGTGTCACAAAATCTGAGATGCTAGCACTGGTGAAAAGTTTGAAGAAATTCTGCTTTTTCATCCTTAACTGTCACTTCACTGTACAAACCAACAATTCTGTGCTAGCTTGGCTTAAGAAGTTTCCCAGGGACGAATCCAACATAGTTGCCTCTTGGATTGAGTATTTAAACAACTTCACTTTTACTATCCAACATCATCTGTGGAGACTACATGCAGATTACTGGACTACTCACCCCAGTTATGAGTGTGACCTCAGAAAGCCACCAGGTGAGAAGATGCCTTTTGGATTTATTCCTCTCAATGAATATGAGCGCCTTCCCAAGATAAGCACTGACCCCCATGGAAATGCTATTCTTCCAATTCTCATTAAAGAAGAAATTACTGAGGCAGAAGTCTTACAACACCAGCAGCATAACAAAGTGCTATCTGAGATTATTGTGAAGCTGAAGAATGCCAACTATATTCTTAGTCCTATTGCCAATCATTACTTCCAGCAATACAATTGGAAGCAAATGGATGCTTCTTACTCTATGCCAGGAGCTGGAACAGCTGATTAGCTTTCCCTGAGTATTTCCAGAGGGACTTGGTCCACAAGATCCACAAAAAGGGCCAATTAGGGATTATTCAAACTGAATGCATATTTAATGCAAGATATGTTACAAATGGCATCTGAGCTGCTGTTCAGGACATTATTGACAAGTGTACAACCTGCCTGCTCCAATGGGCTACACAGCTGAGCCACTGAACATACCAATGAAGTTGTCCATATGGACATAGAGAAACTCTCTCATGATGAAGAGGGATATCAGTACCTCTTAGTACTCATTGATCATTTTACTAAATATGCCTGACTCATCCCCCTTCAACTGTACCACTGCCAAGGTCATCAGAGAAAAAGTTGTTAAGGAGTGGATACTCAAGCTTGGGCCTATGGAGCATCTAGTATCTGACCATGGTCCCCAATTTCAACTACCACGTCATGGAGACCCTTACTAAAAAGCTTGAGATTCTTCACGAATTTACCACTGCATACCACCCACAGTTGAATGGCATTGTGGAACTGCTCAAATGCACAGTCATCAAGTTAATTTGAGTTGCCCTTGCCCAAGCAGCAGGTCAGAACTGGAAGCATGTTATTGAAGCAGTGGAATATTTTTATAACTCTGCAGTTCACTCCACAACAAAGGTCAGCCCATTTAAGGAAATGTTTGGTCATGAAGTGAGTATGCCTCTTTCTATTATGTTTCCTGATTACAATGAACCTACTTTGGAAAATTTTGTAAACCACATGTTGCACAAACTTTAGGAAGTGCAAATTACTATCTGTAGGAATACTAATCAATCTGTTGTCTGCTGCCAGCATAAGAAACTTTAATCATCAATTGTATGGTGAGCCTCATAAACAAGGTGACAAGGTCTTTGTGTATTTTCCTTGCCAAATTACCAATACTAACCAAGTATGAAAGCTTGCTACTAACTGGCAAGGCCCATTTACTATAACTAAAGTATTAGATCACCACAAGTATTTATTAAATAATGGGAGAGTTGCCCACTTTCAACAACTCAAGTAAACTGTCAAGGACATTGATAATGTCATCATCAACCCTAATAGTGAATTTTCACTCATTGATGACAGAGTAAATTAATTTGAGACTTATAGTAACCTCACTGAATGTGAGGAAGACCACCTCACTGAGGTCAAGAATGATAGTAACATTGGTAATAGTAGCAACATTACTGCTACTCATATTTTGCCTAGACATAGAGTTAAAGACCAAGAATATTTAGATCATTTAAATACCCAAGATTGGGGACTTAATTTAATCTCTATGTTTAGTAACCAAGCTGATTAGATGAAACAAATGGAAAATCAACTGCCCACCAGAAGACATGTGCAACAATGACCCAACCTGAGAGAAGAAGCAAGGAGACAAAAAGCATCCCAGCACTGAGAAGATGAAGGCACATCACAGAAACAAGGGAGGACACATGCAGAGGACTCAGAAAGCAGACAGCACCACTACTTGGGGAGACAACACTTTCCTTGGGAGTGTAATTACCACCACTACTTGGGGAGACAACACTCTCCTGGGAGCAGACCTTGGATAACTACACAGGGGGACAACACTCTCTTTGGAAACCCAAGGAGTCATATAAGTCAAGAGTGCCTTTTGCTAACATTTGTGCTACCAAAACCCAACTGTCCCGTTATGACACAAAGATGCATGGTGGGCTAAAGAGACCCTACTGGAGGAGTACTGTACACACTATGTTTGATGAGGACTTCAACCTCACCCACTTGTGCCAGCTCCTTAACAGCAAAAAGTCAATCCAAAAGTTCAAGTGCATTAACATTGATTTTGAGAATCTTCTCATCATTTAGTTGTTCCACCAAGTTAATCTACACAGATCTCTTATTATGTAAGAAGATCCCCACTCACTGCCTTCTGTTGACACAAGGCTTATCATCAATGCTGCTATGCACTTTCAGACTCTCAAGTCTATAAACATTAGGTTCAAGTGCATTAACATTGATTTTGAGAATCTTCTCATCATTTAGTTGTTCCACCAAGTTAATCTACACAGATCTCTTATTATGTAAGAAGATCCCCACTCACTGCCTTCTGTTGACACAAGGCTTATCATCAATGCTGCTATGCACTTTCAGACTCTCAAGTCTATAAACATTAACTTGCCTGGCCTAGCTTCAGTCACTGATCTTCATGTAATCTTTGCTTTTTCTCAGAGCACAGCCACCCTCACCAAAATTGATGAGATCTGGACGAACCTTAAGGCAGATCAAAGCCCTGAAACTGAATGGCCAACAACAAAAAACTCACAATACTCTTGAACTGTAGAGAGACTCATCTTAAAGCTGTGCATATCATACATTTCTCAGGACTGGCAAGTCAGAGAAGTTGATTTCCAAAAAATTCACCACCCTTATCCATTCATGCGGAGCCATCTGGATTTTATTGATTTTCCTTACTAGTGATCCACAACTCCAGCTGCCTCTCAACCAGAATGCCCACAAGTGACTAGCCAGACAATGTAAACATGAACTAGCTATTTGTCCCACAGACTGGAAAGTAAAAAACTGGCTACTTCACACATGCTCCTTACCAGCATCTCCCAGAAAAACCAAGAAAGCAATGGAGGGCTTCAAAAAGTTCTACACAAGCCTCATTGGCACAAGCAGTCTGCTAGGGTGCCTTCTGATGCAAATGATAGTAAACCGCCTTGGTGTCACTTTCTCTGATCTTAATATCTTATCTGATATGCTGAAAAAGTATATTTGAGGAGCTACTGCTGAGGCAAAGTTCCCATTGCTAGATTCTGAGTACACACCACTGTTCACAAGCTGCGTAATCCGTCAAGAGCCTGGATCAACACAACAGTTCTTGGAGCTGGTTAATCACTATAACATGCACAGAAAGACTGAATTATCCTGAAAGTGGCTAAAACAAGATTGCTGAGACCAGGAGGTGTGCTGCAAAGGATGGTGAGATTATTCCAGTCACTGTAATCAAGCAGACTATGTGCTCTCTGGAACAATTTTACTGAGAAGAACTGTTATCCTCTTCCACCATCAAAGTCTCACCTGGCACTAAGGCTCTTATTGAGGCAGTTAATCTGCAGAATTTCTCTGGCACAGCAACCTCTCCTATACCTATGCCTGCCTGGTCCATTACTGAAGATGAGTGCATCCTCACAATCAAGCACCACCCAGCCCAGATGAGCTTGCCAAAAAACTCTCAATTGCCAACCATGTCATCAAGAGCAATCAACAGAATGATATCTTAGGTCTCATGAAATGGTGCCTTACTGAAATGTTCACAAGGAAGAACTAGTGCTTCTACAATTGACTGGACAACAAATAGCCTTGGTTGTAGAATGCACTATGTCTTGACTCTGCATCTCCAATGTGCAGATTGCTAAGCTTCATGAGTGTGGACTACACAGCACGCTTTGGGACACAATTAAAGAAGCTAAGATTAACTACCCTGTCACAATCAGAATGGCCACACTTAAAAAAAAGGTTGAGTTTGACCAAGTTGATGCAAATGCTGAGAAGAACAACCTCCTCTGCATACCTCCACCATGCCTAATGACCCCATTGATTTTACCATCCTGGTGAGTGAAGAAGGGGCAAAGAAGGTGTCTGCCCATCTCTCTGACAAGATCAACTATGTGTCCACTGCAGCCAAGATTGCAAAAGCTATGCAGACCAGAGTACATGGATATAAGGGACACCCTAATAGAAGGCAGCAATATTGAGCTCATATACATATGAGCAGAGGCGCACCCAGAGGGGGGGAACATTCCCACCCCTCAACAGAGCAGAGATGCTTCCATTCCACATGAAATGTTTGCCTATAACCAGTGGCATATGCAAGCTGTGGATTGTCCTTCAGTGAGTTTTTCAAAATTGGCTTTGGCTGGTTAAACAAAAAAATTTTTGTTAAAAAATATTAAGAAAGTCCAAATAGGTTATAAAATGCATTTATTAGTGTCGAATTCATCAATATTTCCAAAGAATTTTAGGGGCTTGCCCCGCTTTTGTTATTTACAGGCCATAAGTTACGGCGGAGATATTCCACCATTGGAAAACCCTGCGTACGCCCCTACCTATAACAATTGTACAACATAATATGTAAATAACTCTTGGTTCTATACTCTATGTCTGCAAGGGTAGACAATATTAAATTGATATTGCAATTATTGCAAAAATTGCAAATTAATTAACCTATTGAATATTTTAAAAAATCAATTGCCAAATAGTTAAGATTCACTTAAATCTTGCTGAAATATATAATCAATTCCCGATTCCAGAAGCATTATCATCCTGTCTAGTAAATTTATATAGAATTGGCTGTGGAATGTACTGGATAATTTGATGACCCAAAAATGTGTAATGCTTCCACAACCCAATTCACCATTTTATGCATATTGAAGGCTTAACATTAACCTTATTGCGCACCATTGTGATATTCTGTCGGATACCTCACCTTATCATGCCAAACCAAAAGAAATTAAACTATGATCACCGCATTTATATATAGTATGTATGACAGAACCAAATTTGCCATTAGCAATTATGATTAGTGGCAATATTTAAGTTTTGATTTTGTAGAACAATTTCTTCTTACTGCTAACAGACGTATGAACTACAAGTAACCCTTTTTGTTATCTCACAATTATGATTTTTCTTTGAAAAATTTTTTATGTGTTATATATTGATTTTTATTAATAAACTAGTTAACTTACTATGATTTTTGATATAATATTTTTATTCTAATTGTTGCCAAAAGTTGGCAATAATCTATTGTTTGAAACGCAAAAAATGATTAATTTACTAAACAAGAAACATCTATTTGTAGGGTTCCAATTAAAAATTGCCTACTCCTGCGTTTCTGTAATTTATGGCGAGGGGCAATTTAATGCGCTACTTAAGTGAAACTAAGAATGAGAAATATAGCCATTTTCAATGAAATGTTTATGAAGTTATAGCTTACTGGGGTGAAAATGATTTGAACACGCTTTCTGTATACATTAACTTGTAGTGAAATATTGTGAATTATATAGCAATGCTAATAATAATTCAAATTATGGCAAGTTGCAAAACGTAACTAATGGTTTTTTCTGTCAGCTTAATTCGAAATGATCCCCAATCCTGTGCATTTTTCTGTTATCAGGAGTTGAAGTCAGAGATAAACCTGCGCTGGTCACTACAGTTGTAGTGAATGCTATATAATTTTTTAACGTTTTGAAATTGTATGTATATTAGTATCATATACTCTTGAAGAACTGAATTTAGAATTTCCAATTCAATGCCCAGATTTTATTGATGGTTTCTATTCTAAAATACCTTACTTTGATATAGCAAGCCGCAAAATTGTAGAAAACTTCTTAAAAAATCTCATGAAAATATGCCGAATCGGAATTAAGTGGGTTGGAGCGGATTCAGGCTGAGCAGGGATTGGCCTAAATTTTCTGATAAGATTTATTAAAGTCTAAGAAGTAAGACATTTCTAGAAATCACTCTACTACAAAATTAAAGAAGTGTTTCCTATTCAAATTGGAACAGTTAACAGTGCATCAGCCTGTATTCAAAACCCGCCTCACCCACTGATCTACGGGGCAATAAGTGTGTTAGTCATCCTAATAAAGGTTGCATTAGTAATTGATAACATAAACATTTATAATGCGTGTTCCGTTTGTTAGGTTAAAATGAAATATATACAATATATATATATATATATATATACATATATACATACATACATACATACATAATAGTTCCCCTCCTCATAGAAAAAGCTGGGTGCGCCCCTGGCTGTAACAATGGAATAAGAAAAAATGATACTTCAGCAAGTCAACAAGTACTGCTCACTTTTCATGGATCACACTACTTGAATGGGATCATTATGAGAGGTATTTGCCCACTTCTATCCCAATACCCAGATCAGTGCAGAAGACATCCATACCTCTGACACCAACAATCTCATGATGCTCATGATTGCTCTGGAGGGCTTTTGGCTCTATGAACATTTCTATGATACCTTCACAAGAAGACTTAACAACTTGTGATGGAACTGCCTTGCCAACTGTTGTTGTCGTTGTTGTTGTTGTTCTTGTTGTTGTTGGTTGTTGTTGTTGTTGTTTTTGTTGTTGTTGTTGTTATATTAGTGGAAATAGAAGTAGTAGAATCACCAAGATTTATTCATCCAAGTCCAATCTACTCAAAATACAATATAATGAAACCTACTAAATGTGTATATTATGTACCTTGTTTGCCTTTATTTCAGTTCAATTCTTCTAGGCCGAGGCTGTGTTTTTGATTACCATGTGAGAAAATCATTTAGCTTTAATGCTTTAATAAAAGGATACATTACTACTTGAAAAAACGCATCCTTAAAAATAGTCATGGAAAACCATTTCTTTATGAAAGCACCTGAAATTTACAATTAACTTCCTTTAAAGTTACGAATTGGATACCTTTGCAGCAAAAGTGACATTAAGAAATATTTCTTAAATGAAATTACAGGTAAAGAATATTCACTCAACTTCCATGTGGGTTAAATGAAATGATTGCAGTCAAATTATAGTGGCGCGCTTAGGGGGGCCCCCCCCCCCTTTGGTGCCAACTGAGAACATTTAAGAAAAATGTTCTCTTCAAAATTCAAATCTGTTTACTTTAATTCAAGATGTTAGCAATCGAATTGCTACTAAAAACAGACGATTACATTTTGTGTAAGCTTACTTTTGTTGAAAAAACTTTTTTTGCAATTTTTTTTTCTGTAAAAATGGGTGTCAGCCCCCCGTTTTAAAAATCCTAAAAGCGCCACTGTCAAATTATGTACTCATATTTTTATGTTTGCTTTAGTTTATATAATGCAATAAATGTTTTGAATAGTAGTAGTAGTAATAGTTCTGAACGTAGTTGCTTACAAATGTGATTATAGAGAACATGTGAATCAATTTCCCCACACTTTTGTATTTATTCGCTTATTCTTGTTCTTAATGATACTCTTGTATTTCTTATTTCCGCCATATTAAGACTTCAAAGCAATGCTCTCGTCGCAATTAAGCAGGTGCAATAGTCCTATAAAATCAAACTATAAGTTAATTATACAAGTTAATTTACCGATTGCTTGCACTAGTGGTGTTTGATGTTTCACTGTGTCAATTCTTATACGAATACAATAAAATTTTAGTTTTTGATTGTTGAGAAGTAAAAAATTTGAGACTAAAAATATTTTAGTTTATTTTTCAATTTTTTTGTGAAAAATGAAGTTGCATGTTTAGATTCCAAGTTCTGTATATGCATAACAAGCATTAGAATTTAATTATTATAACTATTTATTATAATACAGTATAATGCAAAACATTTGGAATTTTGAATATTTTGTTTATGAAATTTGGAATTTCATGTTGGCAGTGTTCTCCTCTTATGTACGTGAGTGTGTGGATTGAATTATATATTGAGTGTGGCCAGTGTGTCAGTTTTATTAACCTGGTTTCACAGCTGTTAATTCCAATGGAAGTTTGTAGCTTTAGAATTATTAAATTTGTAATATTATTGGAAATAGTAAATAATTTCACCACTGCAATTGCAGCAAACAATGGCATTAGTAAGTTAGTTAATTCATACCATTTTCTTATTACCACGTTAGTTGTACTATTTCCCTCATTAGACTGAAAAATAAATTCCTACGGCAATTTCCCAATCGCGTAGTTACGCTCGACTCTGATTGGTCGAACAGGTGCGGCGTACGCACGTTCAAGGCCTTTGCGCGTTGCCCGCCGCATCTATCATTTGTTGTTATTTCACGGAAAATTTGATTAGCGGGATGATTTTCTCAAGCGGCAATTGCACCTGCACTCATTTATCGTTGCTATTAATATAGTGGGCTTATTCAAATAGCGTGTAATAATTGTAAGTGTTTCTTATAGCATTTCATTAATGTATTAAAAATACCAGCGCTTTCCCACTCGAGTCCCTATTTTTTAATCGAGGAACATTTCAAAAACAAATTACATTCACTCTTAAGCTGCATTCCTTTTCAATAACGTTTTCCGATTTAACAAGGTTTTATAATCAGAAGATGGGGTGTGGATCCATCAAATTTTGGTGATAATAGCCAACTCCTACTTTTTTAATTTATTAAATTCAACTAATTTCAATTTTTCTCCAACAAGGATAATTCTGAAATTTGCCTCTGAAGATGGAGTACAGTAGCTAATTGTCCTTATTGAAGGGTTTTTACCTTTTTTATTGAGTACTTCTGCTCAGTTAATCATTGACAATTGCTATAATTGCATATAAAAGCGTTTTGTAGGTGATTTCTAGATTTTAGCCGTTGATTTGTTATTACAAAGTTCTAAGCGGGGGCTCAATAAACTTCTTAGACAAATGTTTAACATTAATATAAAGTCGTGGGGACTAGAATTTATAGTAAACATAACACTCATTTGTTCTGCTAACAAATTGTACTTGTAGACACCTGTCGTGATTAACAAGAAATTCTGTGCAAGTCTTTGACTGGTAATTTATGATCATACTCAGCTTACTTCGTCTGCTACAAGCAGATGTTTCCAATTACTTTTCATTAATTTACCACCGTCTAATTTATCAATTTTAATCACGAATTAAATCCTTCTTCTATTCAATGCATGTCCTTCCTTCGATTTCATTATTTAATTCATTTAAATGTTAAATATAGTTCAGTTTTAAAGTTTTACTCTTATGTCAAATTTTGAATGCTTGCTGATTTTGAAAAAATTGTACAGGCTAATATATCGTATTGGGCATGGAAAAGTGTACTCGTCAGTTTTAACTAATGCCGTTCATTACCGGGCAACAGCTGTTTTGAAATTTCTCAGAAAGGCCAGAAATATATTAATTATTATTTGTTTTATATGATAAGCATCGAAAATTACTTACAGAGAATTTAAGGGTTGAGAAAAATTTTATTGTTTCAACAGACCACTGCACCTGCACCTAACAACCCTAGCCCTAACCCTAACTATTATTGGAATTAGAGTAACAATATTAGTCATAAAGATAATTCAATCTACAAAGATCTTTGTAAAGATTTGCGTTTGAACTCATTCAAACGTAAATTATAATATATATATATATATATATATATATAATATTTGCATTTTATAATTTTGAGTAAATTTTTATTTAAAGTTATTATATTATTTTACATATGAACATTGTTGGATTTCCGATTTGAAAATCATTTATGATTATGTTGTTTTGTGAGTACATTTAAGCACCATTAGGGTTTATTTTTATGTCACAAACAGGCTTATAAAATTTGACCGTTTGACATGTATGATTAGACATCCAATGCATTTGGAACTTAACTAGGTTTTTTCTAAGGATAGAATTTAGATTTATTGGAAATATGGCTGTAATGAACATTAAATTAAATTAAATAATGATGCGTGTTTGTGTGTATTTTGCAAGCTCGTTTTTTATTAGTAAACTATCAATTTTAAGGTTTTTAAATTGTAAAGTGCACAAATCATCCTTCAAATATTTTAATAGAACTACATATAGGTTTGCTGAAAATTCATATTTAAATATTTTTGAAAGTTTTTAACTATATATATATATATATATATATATGTCTTGAATTTTGTCCAATGAATGCAATATTACATTCATCACACTTGTATTTGTAGATTAAAGACGACCTTACAAATATTAGAGTATCATTTTTGTTTTTCATGAAATCTTCCGTCTTTTTACCTCTAAGGGCTATTCATATTTTATACCTTAGGTTCTTATTTTTTCCTTTGATTCGATGTTCAATATATTTCAATAATGCTTTGCATATATATGATAATTTCCAACATATTAATTTCTTTTTTCCGGTAGTCTTCACTATTTTTGATGTTAAGATTCTATGTATTGCTTTTCTATTGAATTTTTTCGAGTATCTATTTTTGACAAAGAATTTCTGAAATTATATTAAATGTTCGGTTACTTCTTGCTATGTTGAACAGATTCTATGGACTCTTTGGATGATGTTTAGATTTTAAATGACAGTGTGAATTAGAAAATATACATAAATTAGTGGTGTTTTCTGAAAACTTGCTTTCAATTGAATCAATTGCACATACTTTCTCTCACGCAATAAACCAACGATTTAAAATTCTGTTTAAGATACAAGCAACTTCTAAGTTTTAACGCTGGCTGGAAAAACATAAATCTGCATAAAACCATTTTACACAGTGTCAATCTTTATATATATTTTTTTCTTAACTAATTTCTGAAATATAACTATGTAATTATTCAAAAAATTATTTACAATAATGAGTGAACAGATAAACAATGGTTAGCCCCCTTTCCTTAATTTTTGTAAAGTTTGACTAACGAACTAAATTGCAATGCTAATTTTTCTTTTACTATATTCTACAAGTATACGCTCGCTTACATCCATAAACACACATTCAAACAATTTTGCTCCAAAATTGTCCTTATTTTTCATCGCAAATATTTTTTATTTTTTTACTTTTAGGAAAATGAAAGATAGTTAATTTTATGATACATATATATATATATATATATATAAATTTATATATATATATACTAATGCGTACCTCTATGTATTCTTTCCACATTACCATATAAGCTGATTTTTCCACATAAATTCCTGATTTTTTGTAGGACATAGTCTTTCAGTAATCCCTACCTTCATGCAAAATATTTTAAGGATAAATGAGTTTTTTAGCGAGTAATCGCAAAAAGTTTAATTTTCGGCAAAGTCCCTCTCTGTACTATGGGAAAATGGGACCCGGTACCTCTATGGAGAGCTTTTTGCAAAAACCCCTCTACGAATCCGGACGTATATATATATATATATATATATAT
>CABFPE010000037.1:735799-748315 GCA_900660155.1 Hofstenia miamia | reverse complement strand
TCAATTTTATGGAACTTGACAAAGTCTCTTTTCTGTCCAGCTTCTCGTCCGGTTCTCTTCAAGACTCTTATTCCTTCCTGCGTTCTCTTCATTCCAAGCCCGAGCTCCCCAATTTGAGATGGAACCTTCGTTCTGCTCACTCTGACCTGGAGAAGGCTGATCTGTTCAACGCGTATTTTGCCTCTAACTTCTCTGTACCTGTCTCCATGTGCCCTGGTCCGCCTGCTGCCTCCCCGCTAATCCGACTTTGTGATATTGACTTCAGCGCCCATGATATTTCTCTCATGCTTAAATCTTGCAATTTGTCTGGTCCTTGCTATCCTCACGGTGTCCCTTCCTTTGTAATTCATGAATCCTCCTCCACGCTTTCTATCCATTTAAAGCATTTTTACTTTATTTGTTCATGTTTATTTTTTTTGTCATGTGTTAGTTTGTAGATCTTGTATACATATATTGCGCAATAAATTGGCTCTGACTCTTATTATTATTAAGACTAACATGAACAGCCTCGATGGATTTGGGATGTCTATCGACATATTAAGAAACAGTTTAAGTTCGTTGTTGATCCCCTGGTATTTAAATTATATTTTCTTGAACATTAGTTTTGGAGAGATTAATTTTTTAAGAATTTTCAATGAAAATAGTTAATCTTTTGAAGTACTTTTAGCAGAGCAAGACACTTTAACACAAATTTTCGATATTATATCCAAGCACGATTACTACTAGATGTGTCCATGTCTCATAATTTCCAAGTTTACATTTTTTATAGAAAACGGTATGTATGTTTAAATGGGCACCACAATGTTTAAGGTTAATTGTGTTGAATGAGTCTTTGGCTTCCAAAGTAGCAGGTCGTTGGTCAAAATTCGTTTCCAACTTTGCCACTATGAGACTAAATTATTGCCTATTGTGGCCGTAGGTAATCATGATTATCATTATCATAGTTTTAAACCACATCGATTTCTCGAAATTTATATACCATATTTTTTCATTCAACCAAATCCCTTTGTTAGGACAACAGAGTCACTGTAATGTAAGACCATTTGTCGTATGTGCTCCGACAATCAATTCAGTTTCTGTATTCATCGGATACCAGTCTATGTACGTCAAGAATTATCAATAACTGTTGATCTAAAATTTGTCCCCAACGTCAGTGTTGATATAGAGAAGTTCTGAAATTGAAGCTATTATTATCACCACATAGACAACCCTGATCTTGGAAACCCCTAAAATATCACTTGATAATTTTTAGGGAATCTAGAATTAATGTTTCTTATAAGAAGCTGTTTTATGTAAGAACGTGGAGAAAAATAAATTTTAAACACAATTTTTGTAAAAATGTAATTGAATTGTGTGCAATTTTAAATGCAATTTGTTCTCATTTTAACGCAATAAAATCCAGACCCGATTTGTAATTTAAAAACCTGTTAAGTTTTATATACTTCTGCGATTTAGAGTATGTATGTTCGTATTAAACATCGCTTTTTAGATAATCAAAATAATAAAGGTGTAAAAGAAATTATAGACAAGAATTATTCCTTATACTTCTCCACCTCCTATGAAGCATATGTTTTACTGGATCCAGTTATTTCCATCAAAGGTTATACTTTAATTTATTTTACTTGCAAATTATTGATATTATAATCTAGGGTTATCATGTTTGTGTTTATTCATATTCTTCCATTTAAAATTTTGCTATTAATATAATAAAGTGATTTCCCATAAATTAGTAACAAATGTACTGCACAATGTTATTTTGATGAAATATTTGTTCGATAGATGGCGTAATATATATTTTTGTATATGTCAATGAATATCATGTCAGTTTTTTTGAATTTAATTTCTTTCTAATTTAGGTGGATTAAAGGTTAATAGAGATGATATTGATGTCCTTATTACAGTAATTGAAGTAAGATGTTTATCGATTTCGTTGGGTTTCAATATTGTTTTAGAAAATTTTTATTCACATTCCCAGTGTAATTTACAGTGGATGGCATTGCCACACTATTTGTCACATGCTTAAGAGATTTCTTCATCCTGAAAACTCTGCAAAGGTAAATCAAATATGGAAATAATTTTTGATTTAATTTATTTGAATGATTTTTAAAAATCTTCCTTCAACAGAATAACCTAAGATATTAATGTGTAAACATAGTTATCACCGCTTACAAATTCGTATGTTGTAATGCAAAATTTAAGCGCAATTATATATGTATACACAGTACGGCAAATAATTAAGACTGTCTCTATAAAAGCAGCGAGTAACCAAGAAAATGCAAAATATCGATATTTTTATTAAATACACTTTTTTTACAGTTATTCAAAAGCTTTTAAAATGCACCCTCCAACTCATTTATTGTATTGAGGCTGATTGGATGGTTGGAATGTCTACAAAAAACATCCCTTTCAACTTTGTTCTCAAATTTGGAAACACAGAAAATCACATGGGGCTAAATCAGGTTAATAAGTTGGATAGTCTGAAGCACTCAAATCTGATTTCGTGCAAAAATTGGCCACAATAATTGAATTATGATTGATAAGTCTGATTCGCACAATCAAACGCTTCATAACTTCGAGATATAAGACTGCTGTAACTGTTTGAGCCTCCCGGGGTGAAGTTTTTTTGAATTTACTTTTCGTCTTTTGAGCTTTTGGAGAACCCGGTGCTTTCAAGACTGCACTTTGACGCTTAGTATCTGATTCATACTGAAAGCACCATGTTTCATCACCAATTACATTTCTAGCAGTTGCAATAATTTCTCTGCAATGTTCAATTCACCTTTTTTCTTCTTGGATCCTGTAATCCAATCAAAATGAATAAATAATGTAACGAAAACAAACTTTTTTTATTTCGTGTGCACACAAACTTTTTTTACAAGCACAGTCTTAAAAATTATTTCTCGAACTATATATATATATATATATATATATATATATTTTANGTATATATATATATATATATATATATATATAATTTACTCATTTATAGTCGATGCTATGAAAGATCTCAGTAATTTTTTGCAAATTTCAATCGCATAATGAACCCAATAATGTTACATGTTATGAAGGTCACTAAACTGCATTTCTTTTCAGTAATTTGTAAGTCTTTTCTATAAATGTTGTTTATTTCCAAGTTGAAAAAACTATTTGCGTCAGTGAATGTGCTCATTTCATACTCATAGTGCTATTTTTAATTAAAAAGCATTGAAAATATTTGAAAAATATTACTGAAAAATGAGGTTTTGCGGCGGACATTTTGAATTTGAGGTCTGCTGATATTTCGAATAAAACCTGTGGTTACAATGGATAAGTTTGATGGAAAAGCGCAAAGCCAAATGCCTAAAGCATTTCTAATTACATTCTAGTGGAGTTTTTCTGTAATTTCTATAATTTTGAAGCATTCATGATGAAATAAAGGAATAAATGATTTTATAAAATTTCATTGAAATCCTAATTTCTAGGCAATGGGAATATTTCTGTTACTGAAAATCCTGACGTGATACAGCAAAACGGTTATGATTTTTGAAATCAGCGTACCCAAATTAGTCTAAACCACTTTACATATCTCCAGTAAAAAAAATTGTTGATCAGTGTTATCAATGTGTACAGCAATTGCAACAAAGAAAATTACCATAGAAGCGTTATTGAAATACTGTATGACAAAACAAGCTTAAATTCCAATATTTTCACTATAGAGTTTAATTATGTATAGGTAGCTAGTAGCCTATTTCTTACATTTTAAAAAAACTAATAATTTTTTGTTTGCCTATAACAAATCTACTCCAGCGTTCATTTCGTATGCGTATAAAATTTTTACTAAATATCTAAATATTACTGTAAATCCTCGTGTATGATCCGCACCCCAATCTTTGAAAGTTGTTTTTTGAGTTATAGATATACAGTGTGTATAAACCGCATCAGCCATGTCACACTGAATCTATCCTTTCCCGTATATCTTTCTCTATTCATTAACTTCGATCCGTACGTCAACTCAATTCTATCAACCGAATTGATTCAGTACTAGATATTTCCTACTGTTTTATTGTTGAATAAATTATTTCCAGCATTTGCGCATTCTGAATGGTAAAATCGAAATATTATTGTTTTTAAAATCCTACTGCTTCTGGAGTGGTTCAAATTTCAACAAGTTGTTTGCATTTTTTGAAAGCTGTTACCATGCACTATAGATTGATGGTAGGATTTTATCCTAGCACTTCAAAGCAAAATAATATTGGCATTTCAATTTTCCCACTTTTTCGCCAATTGGATCATTACCATATAAACTGCGCAGTTTCAAGAGTACAACAGCAGATTTGCAATCCTCGAATTGGTTTCAAAATAATGACATATAAAACCTCTCTGCGTAGGTTCAGGAAAATCCTATGAATGGTTTATGAGCATAAGCATTTTTTGTTTAAAGAATTAGAACAAAATAGCATTCACATTGCTGTTTGAAACATGATCAACTCAGTGACAATACCACTGCAGAAAAAAATCAGAGCAAATGCACCAAAGTTGAAATATACTTAAAAATCAGAAAAAGCTCAACGAAAACAAAAAAAGTGTAAGAACGTTTGCACAAAAAACAGATTTTGTGTCAGAAAAGGTTGATGTGTCTGAGATAAATGGCACTTTTAACCTATTAGGAGTGGGAATTCTGGAAAAGTGTTGCATTTTTTAATTCTTTCGGATCAAATTGGTAAAAAGAAAATTTTTTGAAACTTTTTTCATTTTAATGCCTGCTGCCACCTTTAGCAAAATCAATATTTTCAATTTTATTTACTATTTTTCAAATGTAAATGTTTCCTTTTAACAAAGAGCTTCTTTATATAATATCGCTACTCTCGTGGCATCAGAAATTTAATTTTAGAAGTTTGAATTTCCCCTAATAATTTAAATCATGCTATATAACATTGTTGCTCATTTTAGAATTAAGAAATCTTCTAAATGCAAAAAAACTACTTATGTACATCTAAAGATATAGCAAATGTAATCTTTCCTTATAAAATATATAAAATGATTATTACACCTTTGCAGTAAGAAAATAACCTATTATTATGTGAGAACATAATGTCGGTGAAAATATTAATGGTGAAAATACATTTGAGGTACTTAACTTTTGTCATAGCATAGTGTAACAGGTTATTATGGAGTTACCCATTCATGTGAACAATGTTTACCAAATGGGATAATTTTTTAAACACACTGTCTATTTCAGAAGTTCTCGCTGGTAAAATTCATCTGTTGTAAACTTCGGGATTTAAGAAGGTTAATTATGACATTGGAGGAAAGGTCTCCTGGAGATGCTCTGTCCCGAATATTGTAAATTCATAGTAGCCACCTCCGGGGGATATTGAAATTTTGGAAATGAGGGGGGTGAGATTTTGACGAATTGTTTTATAATATATTACATTTCGAATCTTAAAGTGCTGTTTTAAGATTTTTATTTAATTTATTGCCACTCTATTGTAATTTAATTTGTTGAACATTAGTTACGACGATATGGGCTTCGACTATTTTCAATATGGCTGCAATCAATTCGTGAGCGGGCTCCTCCAGAAATGTTCTACATCTACGCTGCTTTGCTTCCTTTGGAAAACTCTCTATGTCCTCTCAGTGAATTACTAAACAGAGGTGAGCACTCTGATTTTTATAATAGTACAGTAAAACATGAGAAAGCATAGCATTTAATAATATATACCTCTTCTTAGATAGAATATTTAACTGTTTAGCCGAACTTGTTTGAGTTAACCAAATTGGATCTACTAAATTGAGTACATTGAATATGTGATAGCATGAAATGAAAAGGTGGAGGGTTAACTACAAACATCTTACAACCGTGCTTTACAGTGAGCTTTTCAAAACAATGTGAATTGTTTTATGTGAGATCGTATGCCCCTGAATCGAAACGTTAAAAGCGACTGCAATGGAAAAGTCCCTAATCTCAAATGCAATTATTTCAAAGAGTTTAGTGATGTAGAAAGCACAGTGGAGGAAATGTTTTCTCTGATGAATAATTGTTTACCTTATTTTCCACTCCCGGCCGAGTATATGATTGGAGAAAGTAGCATCTCGCCACGAAAATGACCAGATCTTAACATTACTGACATTTTATAATCGATCTTAAGGATTCAATTTAGAAGTCGATTTCCCACCGCCATCGTGTGTGAAAGAATTGCTGGGTATTTTAATTGAGCAATGAGCTAAAATTTCTTTGGAAACAGTTCACAATTTGTATGAACTCATACCTCGCAGAATTTAGGCTGTTATTACCCAAAAAGATAGATCTATACATTTTAAAAAGTATTTTTTCAAGGTAAAAATTTTGGAGTACTCAGTATGTAAGATAAGGACATCAACTAAATGTCAGTATGGAGATTCTTTCTCGGAATCATCTGCTGGCAACATTTCGGCATCATGTGATGAGATTGGTATTATGGGGGCATTTCAATCAAGGGACATCGCACAGCCTGTAAAGCAATCTGTTGTCAATTGATTATTTCTCTATCCAACTTCGTCCTTCGAGTAGGACTAGCCAAATCTTAAGCCTCCATGGGGCATTGCATTATTTCAATGGAGTTCTTTTTAAACTACGAATTTCAATGGTGATGTAATCGTTTGTTTATCGTAACGTTTTCACTAAACATTGGCCGTTGGCTTCTTTTCCGACAGCTTTTGCTGGCATTCNAATCAGAATCAAGCTTTGAGGGGGCATTTCAATCAAGGGACATCGCACAGCCTGTAAAGCAATCTGTTGTCAATTGATTATTTCTCTATCCAACTTCGTCCTTCGAGTAGGACTAGCCAAATCTTAAGCCTCCATGGGGCATTGCATTATTTCAATGGAGTTCTTTTTAAACTACGAATTTCAATGGTGATGTAATCGTTTGTTTATCGTAACGTTTTCACTAAACATTGGCCGTTGGCTTCTTTTCCGACAGCTTTTGCTGGCATTCAGATGCAAGAAATACATGCTGTCGCAATCGTAGAACCTTACTTAGTGTTTCGTCTGTTTCACTCTCGAGTAATACTATCTTAATATAGAAACCATCCAAGTAAAAATTCAATATCTTTTTACAATGCCATTTAGCTTTCGTCCCTACTACTATTCAGTAGTGGGGACATGCATTTACTCAACATCTAAAATGGATTTTATGACTTTTTCAAATCAATTTTATTTTTAAATATTAACATTCATTAATTTGTTTAAGTGAATTTCATTAATTGTTTAGATCTATTTCGTTTACAATTTCCCAGTCGGTTTGTATGAAATATGAGTCGCCTAGTAGAAATGTGTTATTGAACTTGTATTTTACGCCAACTATTTCCAGGTAGTTATGAACACCTCATTCATGACCGGGCCAGGTAATATTTTAAATTCAAAAGTTTGTTATTCAACGATTGTTTTACGTCAAAATTCGTATTTTTGAAATATGTAGTAGTAAGAATATTATTCCAATTTTTTTTCTTTGTGTGAATAGTCGCATACAGAGTTCTGAGACAAGAATTGCTGATTTAAAGCAGCTGTATTTTTCAATACATTTCTTCTATTTTTTATTTATAAGGTTTCAGCTACTTCAAACGAATAATTGATGTTTCTTTTTCATCTTCAGATTCTTATGAACACTGCGACTCGAACATGATATATTAGGCAACTGCGTAGGCCAAAAGAAATGTGTACGATTTTCATATGTTCTCTCATCTTTTTGTTGTCTCTTATACACATCTGTTTTAAGTCATTCATTTTCAATAAAAAGCTTCAAGTTAGTTTTAGCATATTGAAATACTGAATATTTGTTTTCGTGATAGATTGTTAAGAAAGATCTTCTAGATTTAAAAATTGGAATTTTTTGGCTTTAGTATCAGCTACTGTAAAAAAATTGAAAATTTGATATCATAAGCTTTGCATCAATTAAATAGTCAGATGAGGACTTCGTTTGGAGTGACTTACTTTAAGCATTCATTACACAAAATGATTTTTTTGACAAACATACACTAAGATACATATTCAACTTCAGTACAATAATTTCTAAGAAACAATGATTTCCATGCTTGACGACTTTTAGATTTCCAAGGATATTAGGGATTCAAAATTATTCTGTCGGATGAACTTTTTGAATCTTTTCATGCATTCTTCAATGATACAATGGTTTTGATTGTTGTTTTTCTCAATAATACAAGACAGTTTAAGTTTAATCTTATAGATTCGCACAAGGCGATGCTAACTACAGGCCTTGACATCAACTATATGAAAAAAATAGCGAAGGCTGATGCATTTGGAGAATAAAATAAATTCTTACTCAGCTACAGGCAATCCAAACTCACACAGATTATAGCAAATTAAGAATAAGCCTAATAGAATGAATTATTTAGATTACAAACACGTATAAATATCATACAGACATTGAAATTGAATATTAACTTTATATATTATTACATATTAAATAATAAACAACATAATTAGGACAATTTTGCTATTTTCTGGCTATCACATTTTGTAATTGCATTACTGCAAACATATCTACACCAATTATTTAAACAAATGTTACTTAAAATTCGAAACACTTCTGTGGAAATATGGTCATCTTGAAAGTAAAAGATACGAACTTTATTAAATAGTTTGCACAGACTTTCTCTGCAAAATTTAGATCGATAGGAAAAGTCGATTGTGTCAAAGAGCACTGTGCAATATAGTGTAACGCAATAAATTTTTTCATTAGGCCGTAATAACCCAACACGATCAAGTGAGTTTTGGAATAATGAACTATCAGTGCTAATTTGCTTCTTGATACGTTGGAAAACGTTTTGAAATGTAGCCAGCAACATAATAAGCAGCTAATTTAAAGTCATTTCTTTTAACTTGAGCAGTTGTGTGTAATTCATCCAACAGTTTCCATATGTCTTCGTTAAATATAAGACTGCATTGTGAACAGTTATGTGTAGAATTCGACTGTAGTAAAGAACTCAAATTAGTAAAACTGACTGCTAACTTAGCTTTATCAATTTTGTGAGTTTCCATAACCTGAGATAGAGTGATAATAATTTGATTCTCCACAACGGCGAAAATTTGCAAATAACTCTTCAGTGGTATCTCGTCTTGAAACTGTCCGAGCAAAATATAGTCATGCTTACATAATGCAGTAGTAGTCAGTAAGTGCTCGCACAGATCGACCATTGCTAAACAGTTGTGCATCAACGCTTTGGATGTATCCAGTGTAAGAGACAGGACTCTTGCGCAAGTGGACGCTGGACGCATATAATTTCCTAATTTAGCCATTTTTTTCAGAAAAGCAAGACTGTCAGAACTTAAACTTGAAATCGGTTCTCTAAAATTGTCTCGAGTTAGCTTGCTTCAAATTTTGACTTAACATTGATAATTCGAAAAAATGATCACAGAATTCAGTCAAACTTAGCAGTGGCCCTTGTAGACTCATTTGATTTGGAAAAGCACATCAAGGCAGTGGCTGTTTGCTCGCAAAAAACCTTCAAAGCGAGGTTCACTTTTTGCAGCTGAATGTTGGAAGCTGAAATTGCTTTCTCATTTAGAGGAGACAAATGCAGAAAAAGGTCTTTTCAACTTCAAATAATGTTCGTAAGTCACTCCATTTGGCAGTTAAAATGTCAGAAACGTTTTCAAAATCGTAAAATTGTAAGGACTGCAGCTTCTCAGAATACCAGTTATTGCGAACGCATTTCACAATGTGAATGTTGCCATTAAGTAGAAAGAATCGCTGATTTTGATCATGAGGCGCCTTCACAAGCCATGGTCTGCTTTCATCTGCGAAGAAATCCCCAAATGTATTAATATTTTTGATTGATGCGATTGCCATCAACACTAGAACCTATTGCATTTCCACCAGCCTCATTTACTTGCAAACAAACATCAATAATTGTAGTCTTTGGGAAATCAGAATCAAGCTTTGAAATAGGTAAAAGTCTAATCGTAGTTGATGCTCCAGAAAACATGCAGTTAATGACGACGCATAATAGTTGTTGCCAATTCTTTGGAATTGTTTGATGCAATGCCAAAAACTTATCCTCCATGATAGACTAACGACGGCTTAATATAGATTTCATCTATTAGTAACCAACACGCACGTGATCTAGGTTCCTGATTGACAAATAATGTCTTAAGAAATTCTGTATCATTAACATTCTTTGTTTTTGATGTGATTCGCTGTAGAGTTCTTTCAGAAGGAAAACACAAATAGTCACGAATTTGTCGATATAGAGCTCGACTTGTAGCATACCATGAAAATGCAACTATAATATCATGAGAATTATATATTCTACCATTTTTGGGTTTATTGGTATATTTTAGCTGACGCAATATGAATTCATGTCTTTTGTCTTAAGTGTTATCATCATTTAAGCGAATTCTCTTAAAAACTTCATCAATTTCTGACCAATGACGAATAGATTGCTTTGCTGATAGAAATGGTAGAGAAACATCTTTCCCATAGTTATAAGTTCAATTTTACTTAATTTAATTGTAAACAGGTATCGATCTTAAATGACTTATTATCAAACTGTAAAACAAAATGTATGCTCCACTTATGAATATTTCCACAACGTGAAGTAGAAACCATCATAGTGGTATTAATATCACAAGGTGCAACTGTCATATCTTGAAAAATAAAGCTATGATTGGACTCTTTAGATTTAATTGTCAATTTTTTGCTGAACTCCAGTGATGTGCAAGAAATTATATCATCTTCCTTAATGTGAATCACCCCGATAAATTGTTTTCATTATTTATGTGTAGTAATATTTCAAAATAACTTAATCTAATACATATTTAAAATTCCTTAATATTTTTTGAATGGTAGTGTAACAATTGCGAAAAATGTTATTTAATGGGGTGGTTCACCTTAAATAGTTTACACAACCAATTTTCAGAAGCAATTCTTCGCTTGTCACTTGTATTTTGAAATGCACTGGGTGGATAGACAGGCACTGCACAACCACCAGGTAAAACTTTTTTTCAGTGTCAGGAGGCCAATGTAAACTGCAAATACCCATATTAAGCGTAACAGTTGGAATACGATTGGGAAGAGCTGCAACCCATTTTTTACACATTTTCTTCTTTAGGAAAACGATAAATAGAGACATGTTCTTTATTAGTTTTATATCCTGAGGTACAATAACCAACAGAACACTTACGAGGCATGCGATAACGAATATGTATTATGTGTAATATTTCAATGTATAAAAAATGCAAAAAGCAGAAATATTAAAATTTTGTGCGGCGTTAGTGTATTTTAATTGGCTGGTTTTTACGACGCCTTTTAACGGTTAGCAAAGGAATAATTTATTAGACATTTGCATCGGCCTTCGCTATTTATTGTGAAAATATCGATGTCATGGCCTGTTGTTCGTATCGCCTTGATATATATATATATATATATTTTTAAACATAGAAACAAAATATAAATTTGAATGTGCCATTATTAATTGGGATAACTTGGCTCAGTTTTCTACATTAAATAAACATCTTAAGCAGTTTTTTGTTTTATGCTTAAGCATAAAAACTATATGAGTAACAGAAAGAATTGAAAATAAATTTGTTCAAGTAAAAATAGAGATGACAATTTAACCGTCAACTGATAAAGTCGGGTAATTATCGGATTCGGTTAAAACTTATCTAATTCGTGTCAGATCGGCCTTGCAAAATTTACCCGATTTAATCTCTATTGTGGATTCTCACTAGGGACGTATCTAGGAATTTCCAAACGGGTGGGCGGTTTGATATAACTTACAGTTTAAAATAGATTACTTAAATATAAATGGAAAGGTAATGTTGAGTCGGGTCAGGATTTTTGAATTAGATGTATCAGGATTGATCATGTCAGGTAAGGTTTGAGCAGATCCAGGAAAAAAAACCGAAATTTGGTTTAACAGCATCCATGTTGTTTGATCAATTTCATATCATTTTGGAAGGTAAATGGTTAATGGAGTTAATTCTAAAAAATAATTAAGTAAGCCAATATTCATTCAGAAATAATTATGAATATGATTCTCGCAGTAATGTAAGTAGGAGACACATGTATATTTATAGCTAGGATGTGACCTAGAGATGGAAATGTGCCGAAAACTTAAGACTAAGCCCGGCGCACTTACATTAATGCTAATTCGCCTATTTTTATGATAATTGTTTAAAATTAATTTTTCAATTTTCGGTTTACTAGTCCAATGTTGTTCATAATTTTTTTTTAAAACAGAAATAATTATTTATTTTCAATCAACTTTACAATATAAGCTTAGTTTCAAATGAACTTTACAATAATTACATCTTAGTTGCAAAATCAACATTGGACCTTAGTTAAGATAACAATTGAGGTTTAATATAGAACAATGGGGCATCTGGAATTGCTGAGTCTGGATGTTGATATTTAAATAATTTTTCAGAATATCTTTTAAACATGTAAAGAGTTCATTTCAAATGAATTAAATAAAAAATACGGCTTCGAGTTCACAGTCCTCCACAACAGTACCCAACACACAGGCAGCATTGCC
>CABFPE010000037.1:715090-730639 GCA_900660155.1 Hofstenia miamia | reverse complement strand
CGCCGAAAAACAAAGGGCGCAGTGAGATAGGACATTTGCCAGTCAACAATAAGTTAATAAAAGCTGTCAATGCTTCCCTGAAGTCATCATTACCATCGCAGTTTACCATGTCTTTGAATAGTTGTGGGGTCAATCCATCAGGTCCTCCCGCCGAGCCCGATGGAAACGATAATATCGCGCGCTTCACTGTATTGAATGACACCTGTGGAGGATCGACATCTGGGCGAGTGGGGAGATCATGGGCTGATGCTGGTGGCGGATGCTTCTTCCTGAGAATAGTCAATGTTTCTTCCGTGTCTTCTGCGATACCATCAGAAGATGTCATCAATCGGACAGCTCCTTTCACATCACCATCATCTATTTTTCGGGAGACTGCCTTTTCCAGTTTGAATTCTGCTTTTGATTTCCTTTTAACAACCTGAATATCGTGAAGTGTTCCGGTAAAATCATTGAAGCGTTTGTTGATTGTCATCGTCAGAGAACGATTTTTACCGCCTCTCTTGGGGATGATCAAACAGTCGACTGCACACATGTAGAGAGACACCCACTTAGTAATGTTGTATGGGTTCTCGCATATACCACGGAATACACCAGCGAGACATTTTCCGGCGTTGAATCTGCAAGTTTTTGGTAATTGAATTTCATTGTTCATACAACAGGTTCCGCCTTATTCTTTTCAAGAACTTATAAAATTGGTGACGAATTTTTCAAATCTGAAAATGCGATTCATTTTAGGCATCACATAATGATAAAATAGTAAAGCAACCAAAAACATTTGTTTGTACAAACTTGCAAATGGAAGAGCAGAATTCTGAAGAGGATTCTCTCTGATATGTATGTCAAATAAAAAGCACAGAACACAAAGAAGCAAGTGGAATACCTTAGCTTTTGCAAACACTTCCAAAATGTAAAAATACTAATATAATTTGAGATGCTCTTTAATCAAAAATCTCATTTAAATATGCAATCTAAGCAACTTGCAATGCCAAGATCAACTTAGTACTCAGAAGGTTTGTCATTATTATTACAAATACAAAAGTGAGTGTTTTGGAACCATACTGTCGGCATACTATTAATAGGGTATAAAATTATTGCTGTTACATAAATTAATTTATAATCCAATTTAGTATCCAATTTCAGTAAAATTCAAATTTTATATTTAAATCTAAAATTTTGCTTGAAAAATTCATTTTTCTATCACTCTACAACAATTTTTTTAATGTCTTGCAATATAAATTTTGGAGTTGTTCTTTAATTTGCCATTATTTATGCTATTCTTGTTTTCATACGCCTTAGCTGCAATTTTGAAGTAAATTTATCTTGTTTGAAACAACTTCAATTCATAGTGACATTGCAAAGTGGTTGTTTTTGAATTTGGACATAAAATTAATACGGGAGGTAATACTATAAGAAACTCAACTATTTAAACTCTTCAAATATGTTATGATTATAGTTGATGACAATTTTAGGATCTAGATTATTACAAAGCTTACAAAGAAGTTTATTTGCATACACTATTTCGTAAGTATATTATTTTATCTCAAGATAGTGTTGAAGCACATAAAATTTTCTATTCGCATTAAAAAAAACAAATATTTTTTAAAATTATGTTTGTTTATTGTTAGAATACTTATTTAAATTCGGATCCGTTTCGGATTAAAAACTAAAATTTTGTTAAAAATTCGGATCGGATCCGGATCTTGAAGGTTCGAATCTTAAAATGTTGGATTTAATTCCATCTCTGTGTTTAGCTGTTGTTATTTTCACGATGTCTCGGCCTCATTTATGTTCGTTAATTATATAGTCAGAGAATACTGAATTATAAGATAATTAGATTAACAGCAGTATTTAAAATTCATGAGCCCCTTTTTAATTTTTAGATTGGATTCAACACTGGCAATACACTTATAAACATATATTTTTATAATTATAAAATGCCATCCCTTTATCGCAGTCAGGGGAGGGGATGCGGCCGCAGCCCCCTAAATCTGTCCCCTTAACTATACGATGATAATACCTGACTTTGTTCATTTCATTTTATTCTCTTTAAAAAATAAAAATTTCTTTGTGAGCTTTCAACAACATTTTAAGTCTAAGAAAACTCAATATTAGGTCGAGAGTAGTGGTCTACATTTAGGAAAAAAACAAGTGGTGTATGAGATGCAATTGTTTCGAAATCTATGGTTTAACAGTTGCTTAAATTCAAGTGGTTTATTTCCAGTTAAATACACGGAACTGCTTTGGTTTCACAATAGTGCTCTATTTCTGTTTTTATCGTGACTAGAATTTCATGCAAGTGCTTTGATGCTGTTTTTGCTGAATTGTTAATTTAGAAAGCAGGTCTGGAGCGATAGCACTTCAGAGCATTCGTTCATATCATCCTGTGTTCGAATCAGATCCCGAGGGCGATGGTAGCAACGAATCTGCAATTCTATTAAGACATATGCTTTATTCAATGGTCAAAAACGTAAGTTATATATTTGTCAATATATTTTCAATTCTTGTTTATTTCCATTGCCATCACTTAATCTTATACATTTTCCATACACTTCCATTTTTATTACTAAAACATCACATTTTCTACACTTCGGAATTTCGTTGAGCTTTTTTAATCTAATTATTTCAATTGATAGAATTATTTTATAATTTTTAATATCATTTTTTAATGCACATTCGAATTTATTCGGGTGATTAATAGTTGAAGTATTGCAAATCTACATCTCGCTTACCTTTGTTAAGCCATTTAAATTTAACAGATTTCTATAAGAGTTAAAAGAGGATGCTGTTTCTAACGGATTGAACTCAACTTCCGTTTGTTTAAATCTAGATGAAGTATTCAATTAAGGAGTGGTTTTGTCAATATAAGGAACGTCATTCTGTTAATGCAAACAAGCTTTCAACCAATCGAAAAACAAGTCTCTGTTTCAGTAATACACGTTCAAATCAGTATCTGATTTTTTTGTTACTTCTCCAGTGTTCGGAAATTATTCAAAAAGCTATTTCCACGTATACATTTACATGTACATGAAGGTCATAATTGTAAAAATAGTATATGTAAAACTCTTTGAAGCAAATGATTTTATTGAATTCCAAGATTATATGAAGTTGCTTAGATTTGTTTAATCATCTGGCAAAGTGACGAAGAGCAGGTAGAAAGTTTCACCTATATGTTGGGAATATTTCGTCAATCTTACATACAACATATATTTCCAGATTTCTGTTGGAAGACGAATCTATATGTTGACAACAAAGGTTCATTTTAGTCTCGTTTCCTATCTAGATTTCCAAATTAGTGGAATTTCCACAACAGTTTTACTTACAATATATAATTGCCACATATAATATTGTTAACGGTTGGAATTTAAAATGTGATCACCATTTAAATGCGGAATATAGAATGACATTTCATTTTCATTTAAGCGCAAGGCATTCCAATCTCTGTAACACTTAACTACTTATGATGAAAGGGAAAGAATCCCATTGAGTACTTAAATACGAATATTTTGATGACGCCCGCAAGTCTATCTTCTCTAAATACATTCTGCGCTGATTTCATTTGCGTTAAAAGTGGAAATAATTTTCGATTTTATTTATTTCTGATAGCAGTAGTTTTCAACGTTCGCTAATACTATTTTTAGGTTGGTTAGATAACGTCACATCGCATTGCTGAGGGAATAGTTTCAGTCCAATTATGTATTAACATTTACAATGGAAACCCAGTCTCCTTACTTTATCATTTACGACATGTAAATATTGTCTAAGATGCTAATGAATCATAGGTTTTAGGTTGGTTAGATAATTTCACATCGCATTTCTGAGGGAATAGTTTCAGTCCAATTATGTATTAACATTTACAATGGAAACCCAGTCTCCTTACTTTATCATTTACGACATGTAAATATTGTCTAAGATACTAATGAATCATAGGTTTTAGGTTGGTTAGATAATTTTAGGTTGGTTAGATAATGTGTGTGTAAGATGCTTTAAAAGCCATGGGTTAAATTGGGTCGGCTCCTATTTAATTGAAACAAAAATGAACAGTTCCAAAAATACTCTTTTTTTCTTTCACTAATATATGTCGAAAATATAGTTATATTTTAGCTTAATATAGTTATTCAGAATGGTATTAGGGTGCGATAGAAATGGTGTCCATAGATCTATAGGTCATAGTAGGTCAAATAGCTATGTACTAAAATGATCACACTTAAATCAGTTGGACACGAGCCACATGTTGGACCCATATGGCCAATTAGTATCATGATTCATGTGAACCACACCAAACTGAACCATCCTTTCATGTGACAGAATGCTCGTAACCCTGTTTCACCTTTTTTAACAATGCAGTGGTAAAACTTTTATTTGCATATGGTTGCTCTTGCATGTGTCAAGTACAATGCGGAGAGACTCAATTGTCTTAAGGTGCATGACCTTGTGCTGTACAGTTATAATACCCCCGTTTACACGAAATGCGAAGCAGATAAATTCGGCGGAGTTGCCAATACGGCACCATTTGTTGATGAAAATGGCTTTTTATAGAGTTTATTAATCCGGGTTTACACGTGCTCCGCGTTAGTAAAATGTTTATTTTGGTGAATTTTAATTCGTTTCATACAAGGTAGAAAGCCAATCACAATTGAAGAAGTCAAACAAAATGATTGACAAGTTGTTTAGCTATCACTAATACGGCTTGATGCGGAGGAGTCAATCCTGCTCCGGAGGAGCAATTAAATCGAGATAATGCGGCTACTAAAACGGAGCTCGTGCGAACGCCCTTAATGCGGCTAGCCGTATCATTCACTTTTTACCGGATCATCCGCCTCGTGTAAACTACCCTAATATTTCCGCAGTTAAGTGCGCTAAAATGACACTCACTTTCAGATGAGCTAACTTGATTAAACATTACTTTTGAGGGAGCGATTGAACTTGCAGCTGCGAAGGTAACGCGTGAGGAGACTTTCTCTAACAGTAATCGTTAGACACTTTTCAGCTTGAATGTGGAGGGACCTTTTTACCATTCAGTTTGGTAAAAAAAGCCCAATTACTTCTGCGGTGTGTCAAGCAATGAAGCAATTACATACGTTGTTCTAAGGATACGTTTCGATGTACACGACATCAATACCGTTTTTTTTACTGCCCATGCATTTACCACAAAGTGTAATACGCTGGTTGAATATTTCCGAATGTTGGCTTGTCAACATACTAAAGTTTCTCAAACATCAAATAAAAGAGATAAGAAGTTGACAATATCTCTAAGCATATCTATGTCTATGCTGGATATAAGTTGTTCTTTCTTACTTTCGCGAAGAATCTAATGGATCTCGATGTGACTGTTTAGAATAGATGTAAACATAGAATGCAGACTTCGCCATTGACTTCTGTCCATGGACTGTATTCCACAAGACTGATGGACGAATAGCAATTTTATGACTGAACCTGTATATATCTTGAAATTCACAAATATGATCCTTACCCTTGTCCATGAACTGATAAAAGCTGTGTTTTACGATGATTCGCGCAGTCCATGTGCGTTTTTGATTTCGTGACCAGGATGATATTTGAAACTTTAATCAGTAGTACATGCAGTATCAGCAACAATTAATCCGCATTCTACCAATTACGTGTTTGTACGTTTCTCAATTTTTCGCCACTTTTTAGCTCTTGAAAATGAGCTATTTTTAAAAAGCGTGATTTAGCCAGGGGCCCAGCTAATCGGGGGTGCTGGTTGTGATGCACCCCCCAATATTTTTTCTCAGGGGGCAGCAAAATGACCATTTAACAGATGTTGCGTTCATTTAATTTTCCACTCATTTTCTAAATTGACAATGCTCTCAGTCTATCTCTTTCAACATTTTTTTGAAATATATATTTGAATAAGTGATTTGTGTTTTCTCTGTAAGTGTAATTCTTAAATCTCAGTCATTACAAGTGTGACACAAAATCTAAATTTTCGACCTATTTCATTTGTTCTATTCTTCTAATTTAAACAAAAGATTAGCATTAATCAGTTTGCAANTGTGACTGTTTAGAATAGAGCTAAACATAGAATGCAGACTTCGCCATTGACTTCTGTCCATGGACTGTATTCCACAAGACTGATGGACGAATAGCAATTTTATGACTGAACCTGTATATATCTTGAAATTCACAAATATGATCCTTACCCTTGTCCATGAACTGATAAAAGCTGTGTTTTACGATGATTCGCGCAGTCCATGTGCGTTTTTGATTTCGTGACCAGGATGATATTTGAAACTTTAATCAGTAGTACATGCAGTATCAGCAACAATTAATCCGCATTCTACCAATTACGTGTTTGTACGTTTCTCAATTTTTCGCCACTTTTTAGCTCTTGAAAATGAGCTATTTTTAAAAAGCGTGATTTAGCCAGGGGCCCAGCTAATCGGGGGTGCTGGTTGTGATGCACCCCCCAATATTTTTTCTCAGGGGGCAGCAAAATGACCATTTAACAGATGTTGCGTTCATTTAATTTTCCACTCATTTTCTAAATTGACAATGCTCTCAGTCTATCTCTTTCAACATTTTTTTGAAATATATATTTGAATAAGTGATTTGTGTTTTCTCTCTAAGTGTAATTCTTGAATCTCAGCCATTACAAGTGTGGCACAAAATTTAAATTTTCGACCTATTTCATTTTTTCTATTCTTCTAATTTAAACAAAAGATTAGCATTAATCAGTTTGCAAATTGACATGAACCTATCCATTCCATTCCATTTCCAGATTGTGAAATGGAAATATAATGGAAATTTGTGGAAATAAAAATTCAAAAAACAGACCATAGAAAATGTTAAACATACCCTAAATGTGTTTAAGAAAATATAAATGTTTTAAGAACAGTGAAAATTGTATTATAATAACCAAAATACGTTTGAGTCATACAGAGTGTTGAACACTTTCTCCAAAATGGAAGATACTTAATTGTATAAACTATAAGGCTATAGTCAGTCTTAAAAAGTTCTTTTAATTGAGTAATCTCTGCATGAACAAGAGAATTCAAAATAACACAAGATGAATACAAGTCAAAATTTTGTTAATGTAAACCACATTGAATGAATATTTGCTTCAGCACACTGTTATAACTAAAGCAGTTCTAGCCTAAGTTAGTGTTCTGTGGCAATTCAATTTTCTTAGCAGTAGCCGCCTGCAAAATAAATTTTGTACTTAAAGGGAATTGGCCATAAGCCTTTGGACATATCTAGCAGTTGGCTTTAAGCCTTTAGCCGCATCCAGCTGTTAGCCGTGATTTTTCGCCGTAGTCAACGTTTTTTACTACTACTAAGTGCAATGCAAAGATTCAAGCATGCTCATACTTTGAACAATTAAAGAAAATCTTGAAAATGTCTAAGTTTTAAAAACAACAATAGAAATATATAACATGGAAACAAATTGTTCTTCATAATGTTAAAAAAATTTGCACGTCCAAATAACTAAAATTTTGTTAACATGGACTGGACTGAGCTGCTTTTTTATCGGTAATAGCATTTCCTCATACAATAAAAAGGTTTTCACATCCATTTTGTGTAGCAGGGGCAGCATGTAAATGTCTGATAATGAATGCAAATTGGGGAAAAAATGTGGCCTTTGGTATTAACTAATACTCTTGTACATGCATTAATGCATTAATAATCAAAAAGACATCACTATTACTTTCAGAAATGAATTTTAGCTAGTATTTTGATCGTAAAACAAAGTCTGTGACGATAGCCAACGGTTGGACGTGGCTACAGTCTGCTAACGGACCAGAACACTAGCATATATATGGAAATATAGTCCCATTTGTGACATCTAATATCAAATAGCAATTTTCTTGACCAATATATCGGTACATTTTTTTAGGGTGTAGCAACAACTCAATAATATTATTATTTACAGAATGTTAGTGATACATAACAGTTTACTNGTTCAACAGTATTCCAAAATTCTATTATTTATGTATTAGCAGCTCCAACAAATAGTTATTTTGGTTCAACTTATAGTCAGCTTAGTGAGTTATGAAGGCCCACTGTCCCAAAAGTTTGTGACGTGGCTAGTACATGACTAGGGCAAAATCCAATTAAACTAAGTGGGACTAGGACCAGCGAAATACTTGTCCTGCAGAACCATAATCACTAGTTCTAAGAGTTATGAAAAGAACTGGACATTTATGGAAAATTATGGAAACGCTTTTGAAATAGTTGTGGAAATGGAATAGAAATAAAAAACAATTGTACTTCCATTTGCAAGCCTGGCTTAAATGAAGTTTAATTAGTTTTTTAAGGAACTCGTTTAGTAGGGCTAAATAGTTCTATTTAACCTTTTTTCTAAACAGCTTTCAATTCAGAAAGTTTACAAATAAATTCTCTATTACTAATCTGTCTTTGAGAATATCATTAACGTTTAGCAGGTCTAACGTTTAGCAGGTCTAACTGATTTTTATCTGATGCCATAGAAGAATCAACAAGTTGCAATACAACCCAAGGTTTTAATTTCCCAATCATTACCTAGTCAATCTCAATTTTCTATCCTGTTTCAGGGACGTATGCAGAATTTTCTAATAGGGGAAATCTCTGTTGTGATCATATAAGTGGCCAAAATCACAGTTAAGCCCACGAAATTTATCAAAGTATTCAAAGATAAACCTTTCTAAATTATTTTAATTTTTTTGCCGAAAATGGCTTAATTTAACTAATCAAAATCGATTTTGAAGCTCCCTTCTGTACACCACTTCTATGTTTTATTAATTTCATCTTTGTATTACTTTGTATTTGACATGAATTATTTTGCTTTCAACAACCATTTTAATTTACCACTAAAAATTGGTCAAAAATAAATTCAGCCTAGTGAAAGTCAGAACAGAAAATACACATTTCCACTACTTTCCTGGTGAAGCATTTGCATTCATGTGACTGTTGTTTCCAGCAAATGATCTCGTAGTAAGCTCAGAATGATAAAGAATTGGTTGAAAACAATGATGAGTGATGATTGACTAGAAAACCTTTTGCTCTTATATTGCGAAATATATTTGAAAGTACATTTGAAAATGGGTAGTGTAATATAAACTTATCATTACAATTGAAGAAACAGTCATTGGGTTTTTATATGTGGAGTTGAAGTTTTCACATCATATTAATTTGTCAACTAAGTTTTGCTTATGTACATAGACTTTTAGCAGAAACATTTTTACCATTGAATTAGGGTAGGGGACATTTAATGATTTTAATTTTACATGATAAATTTCAATAAGATTGCGTGAGATAGACTTTTGTTTTGAAGCATAAATTGTTTTGTAACGAATATAGAATGTAATTTTGGACTACATGCAAGATATTTTTATCATTTTGTCAACATTAGGAAATTTATAATGAGGATAGTAAAAAAACAAAGGCAAACATTTGCATTATCAAGAGATGGTAAAAATGCTCTGGCATTGATTTTTTCCAGGGCAATTAATCGTAGTGTTTGACTGACAGCATTATTTGATATTTCCCATGGTTGCTGATCAATTTCAAGGTACATTTTTTGACCAACTTGCGTTTGTAACAAAGGTAACAAGAGTGAACCTACCTTATGAAAAACTAAGTTGAATTTCAAATTGTATAGATTTTCTATTATTGTTTTTCAAGTAGAGCTGAATGTTTTATTATACGCCAGTCATCAAACATACTCATTTATGTCTTATATATTATTTTGCATATTTTGTTAATTATTATATTGGCTATCAAGAATGCACTATACTATAGTAGGCTTAAAGAAATAAACTGAGACGAATCTAGTTGTCACTATTGAAAGGGCAGCAATTTTGCTAATGCACCCCCTCATATATTTTTTCTCGCTGGGCCCCTGGCTGTGTAGCTGTGTCAGCTAAATAGTGTTTACTATATCATCTGTTAATTACAGTTAATGGAATTAATAATGTAGAAGTGAAGCAGTATGAGAATAGTACATCCCTACCTACTAATGTATTGTTCTAATTATAACAGTATAATACAGAAACCAAATGACAAAGCCTGGTAGAGGATGTTACATTATCAATTAAAAATAAACATCAATGGCACTAAGAAAGGGCAGCAAAATATGGAATTATCTTCAAAAAAAAATTGAGCTTTAATTCATGAATTTGGACTAAGTAAATCAAACTCAACTTGAAAACTTTCTAAGCTGCTTCAGAATGTTTCATTTCCCATTATATTATAGTTCTATATACAACATGCTCAAATTGAATCCTCTTTGAGATATTTGGAATTCATTTTGAGAAACTTGCCACAGATCTTTATGGTTGGAACTTAAAATAGATGTTGAATTTCAATAACAAAAAGGTGTATGTGAGAAGGAAACATGATGAAACACATATATTTTTACCATTTTTTTAAAAAAATTAATGTATTTCCTTAAAAATATCTTTTAGTGAAAATTTAATTATTACAAAATCATCAATTATTTAATTTAATTTATAACTTCAAAATTTATAGGTAAAAAATTTCTGGCCAAGTCCTCTATTACTGCAAATCAATAAAATTATTGAATGTGATTCAGGGATTTTATGCATAGTTTGTCAAGAACAAATTTAAAATTTTGATGTTTACAAATCAAATAATTTTTTAGCATGAAAAGCATATTTCAAATGTGTTCATTCAAGACACATTGTAGAATCACAGTAAAGCTCTGACTACTCCAGCAGTACTAGGTAACTCAATTAATGGGTAGAAGATTCAAAAGGCTACCATTGTAGGAGTGACCCACATTCCAACTGAAAACAGAATATTGGTAGTTCACCAGTTCAATAAAGAAAACAAAAAAATATTTCACTGAGAATTATCCTCCAACAGCAACCAATTTGCATTGACTCATGCTGAAGCAGTATCCAAGAACAGATCTAAGCTCACCAAGGTATGTCTCTATTTGTTAATTTCTCGCTCAATTAAAAGTGATCTCAATTGTTCTTATTTCCTCAGCTATGTAAACAAATAATAAATATTGCATGTGACTACCATGCATTCACATTTACCAGCAGTATATTATCATCACAGTGTAAATTATTAAGTGCAATGTATGAATAGAAACAATCAAATAAAGTTGTTATTTCCCTGATACTTAATTTTAGCAATAACTTAATGTGGTATCATGATTTGGGCTGCCAACTGGAAGAGAGTGTGTTGTTGCCCTAATGTAGAATCACTGGGCTGAATCTAGAGAGAACTTTGCCAGAGGACTTAGTGTCAAAGCAGAAAGTCACTGAGGTGAACATATACTAAAGCAACAGTGATTCTAGTGAACAAGAGAACATGGTTAAACTATTTCTCTATCTACAGATGCTTGCCCAGATAACAATTTAAGAGCTAAACAATGATTTTTTGAGTTGTTATGTGGTTGTTTTATGTGTCAAAAACAATGTTGTTTTAACATTGAAATGGTACCATTTCATTGGTTGAAACAATGTTGCTTCAAAAACATCACATTAGGTTGCTTTTTGGTTGTTTTTTACAAATGAAACAGCAACATTTTGAGGTTGTAACAACATTGTTTTATGTTGTAACATGATTGTTTATCATTACTTTTATATGCAAAATAAAATTTTAAATTCAATGACGTTGAAGACAATCAATTTTATCAAGCAACTGGTTGCTGCCTCCTCCCCAAACAAAACGGCCATTTGTCAGCAGGCTAAAGTAGGCATTGAATAGAAGGTCCATTTCTGATGAGGAGAAACCAAGTCTACTAAATTTCAACAAAACATATATGGCAGAAGTTGGTCTTTGAATCGTCCTTAAAATGTGTGGAAGGACTTTTTATCATTGAGTTCAAGATTTTTTGTTGAACTGCGCTCTGAAGGAACTTAAAATCAAGCAGGAGTCGTCCCGAGATGAGCTTGCAGCAATCACAGGGTTGTTATCGTCAACATATGTCGCCAAATTCGCACTATCAGCATACACATGAAGATTGCCCACATCACCAGTTGCAATGTTACACAAAATTGGACCACAGCATGTTCCCTGCGGGACCCCAATTTTGGGAAACTCGCTTGGATAGCCCACTCCTATTCTAATGCAAAACGAATTTTGTTAAACTGAATTTTGCAGGCAAGGCGGCAAATCTAAAACTCCGAATAATGAAGTGACAAAACTACAGTTAAAAATAAAACGGAAATCACTTATGTAATCTAATGGTAATAGTACGAAAATTAAATAATATTTTTTCGGCAGGAAAAAGGATTTTGTATCCTTGAGATTGCAGGAAATTACAATGATTTTTACCAATTTATTATAACATTAATGAAAAAATTCCACGGTGATTGTGAGGGGGGATCCTAGGATTGCCAGGATCCCCTCCGGCTACTACTGTACGAAATATTTGAATTGATCGCAAAAAACCAATAAGATAATATATAACTGACTGAATAAAAATTTCAAAATATAGTTTTAGCAAAGTAATTATGTCTATTTGCCAACAAAGACACATATTACCATAGAAACTGATTTGGCATTGACGCAATATATATTAAGATCAAAAGCAAGAAATTAGAATATGCTTAAATGTAACTTTAATACATTTTTCATCAAAGGAATTCTTCCGCAATTTTTCAACATTTATCAAATAATCTGCACTTCTGCCCTAGAAAAACACCCCATCAGGGTATTTTATTTTGAAAAATTGTGGCATTGTTTAGTAGAACTTGACATTAATCTTAAACCCAGTGTTATTGTGTGCTTGGAATTTATAGCACTCAATCAAAAAAACTCAGAAAATGACTCACTCATACTTGAAATTGATTCAATTCGACATTAAAATATATTAAAAAATTGTATTCTTTAGTTTTTTTATTGTAGCATCATCCAACAAATAAGCTGCTAAGAAAGAAAGTCCTTTAAAGAAACTTAAGATCGAATTTAAAATAGGATTAGAAATAGATTATAGAACTTATTATCAATTTAAATTAGTTTGTATAATGCAATCAAGAAATATTAGTGCAATTAATTATGAATTAGTATTTGTTGATCCTACTAATTTTGGCAAAATGAAGAGGGTGAAATCACTTCCATTATTTTTAGTCATATTTGCAGTTGAACAATTCAAATTTTGAAATCAACAGGTACTTTTTCCAGTTAGCTATAAATAGATTTAATTTAGTTGTAACAATTGATAAAGAAATTTCTTTGGAATTCTTTTACTTGTTTTCTACTACAGTTTGATTATCTAATAGAATGTCATGCTAAATGATCAGTGTTTAGTAGTGAACTTAGGTTAGGATTACAGTTAGGAGTTTTTACTATCATTTAGTTGACTATTGATCATTCTCTTACATGTATTAATAATAACAAATTTGAGATAAGGCTGGTAAGCCAAACTTAGGAATTTATATTACATTGTTTTACATCTAAATTCATGATGATAATGTGACTGATAATGTGACCCAGCATGTATGCATGTGTCAATTATTACATGTAGGATAGGAAGCTGCTAGATATTTAACAATTTACCAAAAAAGTAAAAATAACAAGGTATCGTAATTAGGGAATTTCACCAAGGGCCCCAGCTAACGGGGGTGGTTGGAGGTGATGCCCCCCCCAATATTTTTTCTCAGGGGGCAGCAAAATGACCATTTAACAGATATTGCGTTCATTTAATTTTCCACTCATTTTCTAAATTGACAATGCTGTCAGTCCATCTCTTTCAACATTTTTTTGAAATATACATGTATATTTGAATAAGTGATTTGTGTTTTCTCTGTAAGTGTAATTCTTCAATCTTACCCATTACAAGTTTGATACAAAATCTGTTTTCGACCTATTTCATTTGTTCTATTCTTCTAATTTAAACAAAAGATTAGCATTAATCAGTTTGCAAATGGACATGAACCTATCCATTCCATTCCATTTCCAGATTGTGAAATGGAAATATAATGGAAATTTGTGGAAATAAAAATTCAAAAAGCAGACATTCTCAACACCAAAGAAAATGTTAAACACACCTTAAATGTGCTTAAGAAAATATATATGTTTTAAGAACAGTAAAAATTGTTTTATAATAACTTAAATACGTTTGAGTCATACAGAGTGTTGAACACTTAATTGTATAAACTATAAGGCTATAGTCAGTCTTAAAAAGTTCTTTTATTTGAGTAATCTCTGCATGAACAAGAGAATTCAAAATAACACAAGACGAATACAAGTTGCAGGGGCAGCATGTAAATGTCTGATAATGAATGCAAATTGGGGAAAAAATGTGGCCTTTCGTATTAACTAATACTCTTATACATGCATTAATGCATTAATAATCAAAAAGACATCACTAGTACTTTCAGAAATGAATTTTAGCTGGTATTTTGGGCGTAAAACAAAGTCTGTGAACATAGCCAACGGTTGGACGCGGCTACAGCCTGCTAACGGACCAGAACATTAGCATATATATGGATATAAAGTCCCATTTGTGACATCTAATATCAAAATAGCAATTTTGTTATGACCAATATATCGGTGCATCTTCTTACGGTGTAGCAACAACTCAATAATTTACAGAATGTTAGTGATACATAACAGTTTACTATATGAGTTTTGCAATATATTGTGGCCATACATAGTTTACTTTAATTTATTTATTTATCTTATTCTCTAAAAGTGTACTTTTATTGTGAACAATTCTGGAAATTTGAAATATCCTTGGTTGAGGTAAGGTTCAACAGTATTCCAAAATTCTATTATTTATGCATTAGTAGCTCCAACAAATAGTAATTTTTGTTCAACTTATAGTCAGTTTAGTGAGTTATGAAGGCCCACAGTCCCAAAAGTTTATGTGACGTGGCTAGTACATGACTAGGGCAAAATTCAATTAAACTACGTGGGACTAGGACCAGCGAAATACTTGTCTAACCATAGCCCATGGTTGGACGTGGCTACAGCCTGTTACAGACCAGAACACTAGTATATATATGGATATATAGTCCCATTTGTGACATCTAATATCAAATAGCAATTTTCTTGACCAATATATCGGTACATTTTTTTAGGGTGTAGCAACAACTCAATAATATTATTATTTACAGAATGTTAGTGATACATAACAGTTTACTGCATGAGTTTTGCAATATATTGTGGCCATACGTAGATGACTTTAATTTATTTATCCTATTCTCTAAAAGTGTACTTTTATTGTGAACAATTCTGGAAATTTGAAATATCCTTTTGTTGAGGTAAGGTTCAAGAGTATTCCAAAACAAATAGTAATTTTGGTTCAACTTATAGTCAGCTTAGTCAACAACTAGTAGGGTTATGGAGGCCCACTGTCCCAAAAATTTATGTGACATGGCTAGTACATGACTAGGGCAAAATCTAATTAAACTAAGTGGGACTAGGACCAGCCCAATACTTGTCCTGCAGAACCATAATCACTAGTTCTAAGAGTTATGGAAAGAACTGGACATTTATGGAAAATTATGGAAATGCTTTTAAAATAGTTGTGGAAATAGAATAGAAATAGAACACAATTTCACTTCCATTTGCAAGCCTGGCTTAAATGAAGTTTAATTAGTTTTTTAAGGAACTCATTTAGTAGGCCTA
>CABFPE010000037.1:653854-714090 GCA_900660155.1 Hofstenia miamia | reverse complement strand
AGACGAATCTAGTTGTCACTATTGAAAGGGCAGCAATTTTGCTAATGCACCCCCTCATATATTTTTTCTCGCTGGGCCCCTGGATTTAGCTTTAAGCAACCATGTGACTTGTCAATCCAAAAGTACAATTTTTTTAATATCGTCAGTTGTGGTATCAGTTGTAAATGAAATGGTTTTTCTGAATAAATATTTCGCCATAATACTCCACAGTTTCTCATTAACCTCTTCAACTTTTTTTATTGATGGTATTTGCACTGTTCGCCGATCATGAAACAGTTTATCAAAGCAAATGTTGCTATGTATTAGGGTGGTTCGAAAAAATTTTTTTTGGAATTTCAATATGGGGGGATCCAAAAACCTGGAAAACCCTCCAAAAATAGCATTTTCACATATTTTTTTGGTAGGCCTCTAAACTCACTCATTTCTTATCATAGAAAGGTGACATTAGTGTCCTAAAAGGAACTTTTCTCACTTTGAATAAATAATACTTGCAGTGTTTTATTTGCATTTCATCTACATTATTAACTGGACTTCTCAAAATTGTGACCAAAAGATTTAATATAGAGACTTTAAATATGGTTGTGATAGTGTCTTGTTTTGTGCCGCTTCGCCTACCATTTTATCTGGGCGATGCCTATTAGATATGCCTCTTGAAAGACAATTGGGAAAGCAATATTATTAGAACATAATCAACAAAGCAATGCAAAACAAAACCTCAGCATCTCTTATTTTCTGACGAAGTAGAAATGAGCTTTCCAGGTACCTACTTTTGAAAAGAATTAGTAATTGATGCTGATATTGAGTGGATCCCTTGTAACACTTTTTTATTTGATCACGTAAGTTTTTTGTTTCGTATTGCATAATGCTTCCATCTGTTTGTTTTCGTATAAATTTGAGAGACACGTAGCAGTCCTTGCAGGATGTTCATTAAAATATAGAATCATTTGTAGCCCGATTTTCCAACAAACGAAATTTCTTCCATGCTCCATACCTTAGCCTTGCATTTTGGATCGTTGTTTAAGGAAAGAACGTATTTTTCTTCTGCAATAGGTGTTGTAGTATCGTTTGCCGACATGTAAATCTCTTGTTGTGAAATAGTCAGCGAATTAATTAAAATAAATCTTCGAGCTTCCTTCTCATTGGCTAATATCAAGCGCCGTAATTGATATTGTTAATACACCAAAGTTTAATGAAAGTCTCAACAATATATGAACTAGAAAATATTTTATATTGCATTACACGAGTGATTCCTCTAGTTAAATAATTGTTGAATTATAGGTTTATAATAAATATTTGTTCTCCTACTAGAATATGTTTTCCAAGTACATGTATCTAAGAGAAGTATTTTATCGAACACGAACAAAAAACATCATTGTGTTAGTAATGATAATGATAGATCACTCCCCATGACTCATGCGGCCCACCCCAAACTTACTACTCGTCCAACCCATTGACCCATGTCCAGCTCTGACACAGATGTATGAATTGTACGAGTTCTAGATGATGCTTTTCTAATAATTTTCGCTTCATGTTCATGGCATGGGCTTTCTTGATAAACTGTTTACCTAAATTTTCTGATCTATTTCCATTTGTAATGCTATAATTGTTTTCATCTTACTAGTTGATATCTATTTGATAATTATCAATTGCTTAATTTATTATATATTTTTTTAATATTAACTGTTTAAAACTTTATATTCTGTTAAAAATAGTATAATAATATTGACTATTATGTTTCTCATTTCAAGGACTATTTCTGTCAGTGAATTTCTGCATTATTCTATTAAATAGCTCTTATCATATTTTCTGTTTATTCGCGTGACTGGGGAGACTTGTCACCAAAACATAGTGGGAAACGAATTACATATTTTGACCCAAATCCCAACCCCTCACCCATCTGCTTCATTATTCTTAAAACAACACCCGATCCATAACCCTTTTCCATTGTATCCACAGTCATGATTATCATCAGCAGTTTTTGATCTTTATATCAAGGTCAAGGTTGTATAATAACAACACATTTATAGTAAAAAGCACTAAGTTGACTTGTACAATTATTACCAGTTGTACACGAATATGCTAGCTTAAAACAAATATGCATCTATTTCTCAAAATTATGGTTTTCAGGCTAGCCCGTGATTCGAATCATGACATTGTTTTTGAAGTGCTTTGCGCATGACCCGACCTATACATGGGCGGATATAGAAAAATTTCATATAGAGGGAACTGATAAATTACCAGTTTCCCAATAGTTTCACGCAAATGCATATATACTTGTACATTACATATAAAATGTATGATTTATATATAAAATGCATGAAAAAACACATAACGTAAGATCGAAATATTTATAAAACAAAGTTTATCCTAAACTACATGAGGTTTTATTTTTCATTGCTAAGAGTTTGCAAGCATTGCATTGCTATTTAGAATCTAGGATTTGTGGGAAGCATTTTTTCACTTGTCAGGAATATAATTGTTGCCATGTGCTAACATATGCAATTATGGAGATTGTTGCCATATGGTAACAATTATTATATTTTGAATTTTTTTAACTTTATTGAACTTACGTTTGGCTGTAACATGACAATAAAAATTTAACAAAATACTTAACTGTTGTAAGAACAATATAAAAAGATTAATTGTGAATATTAATGGAAAATATTGAATCTCCGAAAGTATATTTACAAGTAGCAAACTAACTATGAAGCTTCACAAAGCAAGTGTTTCAATCTGGATTTATACAAAAGTAGGCATAGCAATTCATTCAGTAGGTAGAAATAGAATATATATTTTAGTTGCGACCTTGTGTCCTCATACTTTTTGATTAATGGGAAATGTAGTCCAGGTATTTAGCAGCCGATCCTTTGAAATCCCATAATGAGAGCTTCTGAATTTATGGATTTCAAAGTATTGTGATTTTCTGTTTACTGCAATCAATTAAAGAGTTGAAATCAAAATTTACATATTTAAGTTTTTGTAATTTTATACATTCGTGTTTTATTTTTTTCAAATTTAGGTTTTTCAATATTGAGTTTGTATAGTTTTTTATTATAAATGTTTAAAGTACCTAACATTAATCTAGCAAACAGAAAAATTGAAGATCTTATAGCAATGAACATAAATTGGGTCAATTTGGTATAAATTTAATTGGGCCCTGCTGGGCTGGTGCCTAAATTTTCCCATGCCAGCATACTCCATGACTTCTTAGAATTTTAAACCTAATTGGTTTCTAAATGTGCATTAATTTATATGCTAACATTTGATTTCATCACACTAAATGGTTTATATAGGCATTGATAATTTGTCCTTATATATTATATTTAATACATATGAAACACATGCATTTATCCAAGTAAATCGAATCTTAGTATAAATTTACTTAAAAATATAAAAAATATAATAAGAATTTTTTCTGCGCCAAGCATACAATTATGATTGAATAATTATTAAGAAGAGAAAGCGTTGACAGTGACAAATTTCTAAGCCTCTTGTGATAAGTCTAGCCAAGAGCAACATACTAAAGGACAAATGCATTACGATACCTTCATTTAATTATGCATGTATACGATGTGTTCAGTGTTGGGAAAAAATCCGATTTAAATTTAAAAAATCGGATTTTTTATTTAAATCGGATTTTTTATTTAAATCGGTTTTTTTTATTTAAATTTCAATTTTACACAGACAATCTTCCAAGGTAGTAAATATTGGAAATCCTTTTGATACTACTATTTTTGAAACAATAATTTAATCAATTTTAACTATACTGAAGATAAAAACACATGCAAAACAATAAATTCCCCAGTTTTCCAATTCATTCCAATATCAGGGCAATGACTTCAAAACAATTAGAATTGTATCTCTTTTAGTGTATTTGATTTAAATCAATAATTGAACTGATGTGTTTTAAATCATGGTTTAAATCCGATTTAAATCATGGTTTAAATCCGATTTAAATCAATGATTTAAATCGAGTGATTCAAATCGACCAACCCTTGATGTGTTTGCTCTAGCAATTGGTAAATTTGTTGTAAAAGCAGTGTTTAGTGTTAATTCAACCAATATTTTATCAAGAAGGTTTTGCAGCTTGTTCAGAGTTGAAAATCACCGTCATAAAATGGCTCATTCAGATTCTCACACCAACACCAAATCAGTAAGTTTTATTTAGTGTAAATTTTTAACATAAATAATTATTATACTAAAAACAATAAAATTCTGAAATAAATTGTAATTTTCACATACGTTTTACAGGTTAGTTAAAATATAAAAACAAAAATAATGTGTGAAGCACACTGATATTGTTCAACATGTTCTCCACTAATGGTTGAGCGGCAATGAAATCTGTCCATCCAGCTCTGAAATTGTTTTAATTAAATTATGCAAAAGTAAGCAATTACGGCCACTGAACCTTGTTGCAAATTCGATGTAGAATTTCATCGAATATATAAAGCTAAGAATATACTTATTTTGTGCACTAATTGAGTAAGGCTCGACTTTTGCTATTCAATCTGGTTTTGAATTTGAGAAGTAATAATGCACGACCTTCGTTAGCTAAAAAATTGCTACTAGTAAGATAAATTTGGATTAAGCTTTTAGAATCCCTGCAACTTGATATTGCCTTCTAAGCTTGGACTTATTTATTGACACCTGTCAAGATTATTTTTAGGTATCTCGTAACTAGAACAATTATGAAGTTCCCACTTTTCTTCGGAAATGTGTTTTAGACATTTGATTTATCGGCTTTACGTTGGGTAACTAAGTTACTTATCATAGGAATCATAGTAACTCGGAAAATGTTTGAATTAGTTATTCCTTGTAGATATTTCTACAACAATTTTCCTCGTCATTTGTACTATAGTGTTTTATCCTGCTCGAACATGCACATATGTGAAAGCATCTTGATAATCAACCAAATGTGGAATATATCAAGTTCATTTGCTAATGGAAGTGGAGTATGCATGTCATGCAGAAGCCTAGAAACCAATATAGAAGGTTGAAACAATTAAGCTAAACGCCTTATAGCAATAAAGTCAGGTCTTTCTAACCTGAATAACTGAACGTCCAGGTAACTCAATACAGGATTACTGAATATGGACTATATTTAAAAGCTTCCTTAAAATCAGATGTAAGAAATTCACTAACAGATTCAGGTTTTGTATATCCAAGAAAATTCGTGCATCATCGTTGTGTAAAAATATTTTATCTTTGATTTTTTTACTGGAATTGGAAATTTAAAAACCCTTAGAGTACTTATTAATCGTTAAATATGTACTCATGTGATGAACATTATAACGATTTCTTATGTGAACACATTGACACACTATTTCCAAATATTTTTAGAAATTTATATAAAGATCATTAAATTATATTTGATGTCAAACAATTATTTTAATGAAGGTGAAGGCAAAGTTTAGGCATTCTTCAACAACACGCCAACCCGAGTTTGAAAGTTCCCGCAAAATTGCACAACGCATACTGTTCTCAACAAGGAACAACATTAATTTCTGCATGGAAATACTTCGACAAGTAAGTTTCTTATTTCTCTCTGTCAATTGCATTCACAATACCTAACAATTGTTTCCACATATTAAGGCCTAGGTTTCTTTTTCTTCAATATAATTTGTATTTATTTTTTGGGTTCGTAATTATACAGTCCTTCCATAACAACTGCCTTTTTCAATTATGACAATTTAAATAAATGTCATAAACATTTTGAAATCAACACCTTGCTATTTCGCTTTTAATAGTAATACTGATTAACAATATTATTTAGGCATAGCTAACCACGATTACTTTAAATATAATTAGGTATGTTATATAGCATTAAATCGAGTCATGTGCTTGGTTAGAATTCATAAATTGTTTATCAATTTTTCATTTCATAAATAATATAAAATAGCGTCAAAATACTTTATATTTTGTAGCTTTAGGGCAGCAATGATTTTTTCTTGGAATTTTAACACTATCCCGGCCATTTAAAATATGTTTCTAAACATCATTTAACGATGTTAAGGTTTTCTGAAAATTAATATGCTTTTTTATTTTACGAATTATTCTAAAAGATATCGATTTAAACAATATTTTGTTGCCCAATTCTGTTACTTTTAACGTAATGAATAAATACGTTGGTTATTTATTTGTTCCAGTATCTTGATCAACACATTTGCATATACTTTAGTATCAACCAATAGAAATCGAATGAGCTAGGTTGAAGTTATTTTAATTAGTATTACTATCGATTTCTTACATTTTGCAATTAACAAAAAAATCAATTGGCACAGCATACTGCGACTGATTTAATATTTCTTTAGAATAATTTAAAGACTAACTACTGCTTAATTTTTAATGTATATTTAGCTACTTCTAAAGGTTTCTGGTTTGTGAATGAGATAAGTGATTGATCGTTTGAACTTCCTGAATAAAACGAGATTTTTTACAATTTGAATTTCTGAGTTAATGTCCATTACGTTCACCTCAATTCGGAACGGTGTTATTTTTCACTTGGATTTATAATAAGAGAATTAATGCTACATTTAAAAACTACAAGGGAACTTTTATTTGCTGCCTATTGCTCAGTTGAAGCATGCGGGGTATTTTCTAATGCATCTCTATGCTAAAGATAAAGGAGAGATATTCTAGCCTTTGTTTCTTGAAAACCAGCCGTGCAAACATGATGGACAGTATTTACCATTCACTTAGTTAGCGTGAGCATTACATTCGTTATTGACTACAACAAACAGTGAATAGATGTGTACTCTTAGATATTTTGTTTGCCAAACCCCAAAATTTAAACTATTGAGCAATGGTTTCTCTACTATTTAAATTCTGAAAAATATATATAGTAATCGCAGAAATTATGCCATATGTCGAAAATTACCAGCGATCAAAAAATTAAATGGCAAGAACAGCCGCATTATTGAGAAGATAATTATAATACAATTGTATTCCACGTGTTTTTCAAACAACTTTGGAGACTTTTTAACATCATAGTATTTTACTGTTTTCGTTTATATATTTGCTGATTAATGTCGTTTTTCATAGTTTTTGAAGAAAATTATTGTTATCAAAAGTCATTAAAAGATGCTGTGAAAGAACTTAGAAGTAGACATTTGAAATTTAAGAAGGCATTTTTCAATGAATATGACTACTTTAAGCCTATTTCAACTGGTGTTACTTTTAAGTAATAAACCAATTTGTCCGCATTTGTGAAGAATTTTATCCAAGCTTGTAAAGAAGCATTGAAATATTTTTAAATGGGCACAACTATGGGGTAGAGCGCTCTCATGCAATGATGGAGATTACTCCTAAAACATATTCTTATGCCTGAATTACAAGCAAATAAGACTTTTTTAATGAGAACTCCGATTTTTGTAAAAATATTCGAATTCTTTCCATACCTAGTGTTCAGATAATGAGGCGGTCTAATGTCCACAACAACTACCCCTGAAATATTTTGTTTTTTGAAGATAATATATGTGATTCTCGACTAGGCGCCGTTCGCAAAGTCAGAGGTTGTCGTGTCGTAGGTGTCTCTATCCATTGGTGTTTTTAGATTTTAAATATCTTCGTTGGTTCGTCAGTTGAAGGAGTTTAAAATTTTTTTTGTTGAAATCACAAATTTTCAAAAATTCCTAGTGGAAATAGGGTTAAATCTGGCCAAAGCTCATTTCGATAGAACTAATTAGCAGCAAGTTGAATTTAAAAATGGAAACCCAAAAAATTAATCATTTAGAAGAAGCTAGTTACCCATGAGTTGAAGATGATGTTTTAAATATTTATTTACAACAAATTCCACATTTGCGAAAGAAATACAAAATTTACGTTTTGTGAGACACTCTAAAATCATTTAACCCTTTTCTGGCCACTGTTCATTAAAATGAACAAGAAAAAAAACTGAGAAAGCTAAGTCAAATTTTAGGGAAGTCTGTTTTAGTAGTTTATGTCGTTGGGTCTATGCTAAAAATTGAATAATTTCTCTTACAGTTTGTTGTTGCGATTTATATGTTAAACAATTCATTTTTATTCAGCCTAAGCTGAAAAGTTTCAATTTAAAAATTATTTTTTTTAGAAATGCTATTAACTATTGCTATATTTGTTCACAAATATTTTCATTAGCATTATGTATTCCTTAATATACATTATAATGACCAAAAATCTATGGGATTTGATCATTCCAGTGAACATAAACATTCATAAAAATGAGAGGCTGGCCAGGATTCATCACAATGAACATAGCGATTTCCCCACTAAAATAAGTTCATATTTATTTTTTCAATTATCAACATATCATATTTAAAATAATCAACTAACATACAATTTTGGCCAGAAAAGGGTTAATATATTCATTTAAGCAAGCTAATACATTTATAGATGTGAATTGTAATTAGATTTTGGGACACGAAATTGTAGTCAATTACTTAAATATTTGTCAGTAAGTAATAACCGACACTTCTCTTTGAAAACATCTCTCAGCACATCGCAACTTTTAAGTTGATTTGTTTAAGACTAGATGAGTATGCATCGGTTAACGCAAAAAATAATAAATACATCTGTTTTCAAAGAACAAATACAAAGCAGGTTGAATCGTCATTTACAGAATTACCTTCAACTTTTGAAATATTCCTGACGAAAAGATCAGGAAAAACAGTATATCTTAAAATCAAAAGTTATTAATATAAAATCAAGCATTATTTTATAAAAAAAAATTGTAAAAACAGTATAATTTTAGCCTTTATTGTTATTATGTAGTGTTCAATGTAATATATACATATAGAAAAGTATAATATCGTTTGATTTTTATTATAGATATGCAGTTCTGATTCTAACTAGAAAGTAATTAAAGTTGAAAATAGAGACTGTAATATAAGTCGAAAGTATTGTTGTAATTCAAACTCTTCTTATTTCTCAGCCAAGAATACAAACAGTTAATGTAATACTTCCTGCGTTGGCGTATTTGATCTACTCTCTTTCAACTGTATTCAAAACTGGAAGTTAATACTTCGGTAATGCCTCCATTTTATTAAGTTAATGCTAATCATAAAGGTTCGGACACTCTATTTGACAAAAAAATTTTGCAATCATTAAAATTGTAAATTTAATTTTTGGTCGCAGGGTAAACTTCTTGTGAAGAATCTAACACAGGTCTCCGACGTAATGACAATCAAACCTTTGACAATCTAATGGTCAATGCAATGGGTCTTGCGTATAATTGAAATATTAATATTTCAAAATACAAGCTTTGAAATTTTTTGTGAGTACATTAAATTTTTAAGTTATTTTTATGAGGCCTATTCAACAAGGATTTAAAATGGAAACTAAATCTCTGATAAAAAATTTACACGAAATTTGAAATCTTAACAAAAGTGATCCTGTTGTTAAAACTGAAAATTACAAATAGGAATTCTTGTAAAATAAGAAGTGAATTCTCCAAACTTTTTTGGCCAGAGTACTGTTGTATGGTTTGCTTCCACGAATATAATACTGAATTATTGCAGTTTAAAACATGCCAACTTAATGCCCGAAATTCATTGCTGTGCCACAGGTTTGAATTCGGTTTTTGTATACTTTACTATTAAAATGCATTGACAATAGAATGATGTGTTATTGTTCAAGCTATTGTATAGTATACATTTTCTGTATTGTATCATTTCAATTGAAAATGAATCAAAAGGTTTAACGTTATCGAATTTAATTGATTTTAATCTAACATTTGTTTAAAGTAACTTTGAGTTTTTCCCAAGACATCGGATTGTTTTTAAATTGAATGAAACATGTATTTAAAATTATTTAAGAATTATTCAGGCGTGTGCCTATTAAAAGTAAATACGATATTGAAATAGCAGATGTTTTTGACATATATTTTCAACTACACTCTCAACTATTATCGCATTTTAGTAGCATTTTTCTCAAAAATTTGGCCAGGACTATAAAAAACTACCACTTGATAAAGGATTTGTTAATTTCAAGCAAAAAACTAAATTCCCATAGTGTTGAACATTTTTGTAAGGGAATGGGTTTAAACACTGTTTTTCACAGGTGTTTTTGCTATAATTTTTTAACATTTTTCTAAGGATGCGCCGGAATCTTGTATTCGGCAATTACACAACCGGATCCGGATTTCCGTTATGCGGTAAAATTTAACTTGTTTACCAGATTTTACCGGATAACATATTCTGAGATGAAACTTGTTTAAATGTAATTTTCGAGGAAAAAGCTATATTTTTCCATGATATGGTTTTCTGACATATCAGGATGTATTCTATTTAATATGGTCAAAATATTTATTTATTACCATCCGCAAGAGGTAGGTATTAATTGAGAAATTCGGTCGTTTTTCAGTAATTGAACAATATATTATCCGGTATCCGGCAATCAAGATATCCGCTAACCGGTATATTCAATTCACTAATCGGATCCCATCCTTACATTTTTTAAACTTTAATCTAACTTTCTTCTAAAAATTATTTTAACTTTTATCAAATATTATTTCAGCAGAAATGTAGTTTATATGTATTCTACTCGAACTTTCAACCGACGATATGCTGTGAGTGATACAAATTCTATTTTTCCTACTTTTTAGTGTACATTATAGCAGCAAGGGGGCTAAATTTAAGAAAATGTTTCGATAATAATGTGTTCAGTGCTATACTTTGTAAATACCTTGCTTGTAGAAATCCATTTAATTTTAATTTTCTCAGGTATTTCGCTTAGAATATTCTACAATAGCAAAGCAAATGAAATCAATAAACTTATTTGTGCATTAAACGTTCACAAAGTAATCTTATAAATTTTCCCAAAATTCAATTTCCGTTTATAACAATTTATTAAACTGAGTTATTTGATTAAACAGTTTCTTTTGAAAATAAACACAAATTGGAGCAAACATATAAGAAAGAATCCTTGCTTAAAAGACAATTGTCGTTCTTTGTTTAATTAACGCAATAAAATGCTAGCTTTCTGTGCAATCTTGCCACGATAGTTAAAAGCGGCTTTCAAATCCGGTTGAAATGCATGCTAAGTTTTTGAGTTATTCAGGACATTTTTGTTTTGCACAATTTTCCATTGTCATACAGGATGTCTCTCTAAACAACATTTTAATAAACCCTACCCCAAATGGCAGAGGTTTAATCAGTCACCATTTATGCCATTACTGTCGACAGCTACAGTGAAGAATCGATAAACAATGCTTGACGAACTGTTACTAAGGTATATCCGGCCCTTTTAACATACTCAACCAGCGTCTCACTTTTTCATAATTTAAATTCAAACTCCACCGATTCTAATTTTGACAAATATCAACTAAAAATATTAACAGAGTAGATCGAATAGGTATATTGTGATTTACTGACTAAATGTAGATGTTTATAGTATATTCAATCACATGAGAGCGCAAGTTTAACCCTAAGCGCGCTGGGGCATAAAATGTCAATAAAGCACTGAGGGAGGGGCGAATCGCTCCCTTTCTCTTATTTCAAAACTATTAAAGTGAAAATAATGAGGTTTAGTACAGTGTAAGATGTGATAAATTCCGAATATCAACTAAGTAATACAATAAGCATAAATTAGCTTTATTCTTATAAGCTTTTCAGTCACATTGTTACTAATATAAAATGAGCAATACGAGAATTACAGTTACTTAAATAAGCACAAGCACCAGAAAACATGTAGTGTCATACCAGAGTAAACATGACATCATACTGAGGTCTGTAAGCAACAACATTTCATCACATTCCCCCACCCTTTTTTCCATAGTTGAGTCTACTGGGTTCTTTCATTATTCGAGTCGATCGTCGCAACACTGGAATCCCTGATGGGGACGACGGTTGATCGCATTGTTTCAGAGATCTATCCGGTATAGATGCTGGGGCATCACAAATCGCATCACCTGGATCAGGCTAATCTCTTTCCTTCGTCTGGTTTTCGGGAACAATTGGTTGCAAATGACTATCAGGTTCGGTAGGAGGCTGTGATTGAGTAATAACTTCGGGACCAATATTTACAAAGGTATCAACATCATCTAGTTCTGGAGCTGCTTCTACCATTCTTGAGGCGGATGGCGCGATATGATTCGTCGAAACCGTGGACATCTGTCCTGAATTATGCTGAATCCGAGCAAATTAAGGCGAAATCGTTTCCATGAGGAACACCCTTTCCACAACTGGATCACCTTTCGCTCGAACATGTCGTTTGAGATAAACATATCCATGAGACAGAAGATAATCAGGGATGGACATGCCAGCAGAGGATCTCCTTTTGAAAGTTAAGAATCTATTATGAGGAGTATCGTTGATAGCAGTGCATAATAGACCACGGATACTTGCCAGGGACTCGGGAAGAACTTCTTGCTAATTTCTTTTACATCTACCTCGATCCTGTAGAAACAAATTGATAGTTCTCAGCAACGTTCCGTTCATCTTCTCACATTTACCATTGGACTGTGGCCTGTACGGTGTAGTCCTTGTTTTAGCAATACCAAGGTTTAACACAAANAAGTAAACAAAGTATATATATATATAAATATATATATATATATATATATATATATATAATGATAAATTCCGAATATCAACTAAGTAATACCAGAGTAAACATGAAATTGTACTGAGGCCTGTAAGCAACAACATTTCATCACATTCCTCCACCCTTTTTTCCATAGTTGAGCCTAGTGGGTTCTTTAATAATTCGAGTCGATCGTCTCAACACTGGAATCCCTGATGGGGATGACGGTTGATCGCGTTGTTTGCATCACCTGGATCAGGCTCATTCTTTCCTTCGTCTGGTTTTCATGAACAATTGGTTGCAAATGACTATCAGGTTCGGTAGGAGGCTGTGATTGAGTAATAACTTCGGGACCAATATTTACAAAGGTATCAACATCATCTAGTTCTGGAGCTGCTTCTACAATTCTTGAGGTGGATGGCGCGATATGATTAGTCGAAACCGTGGAAATCTCTCGTGAATCATGCTGGGTCCGAGCAAAATAAGGGGAAATCTTTTCCATGAGGAACACCTTCTCCACAACTGGATCACCTTTCACTCAAACATGTCGCTTGAGATAAACATATCCAGGAGACAGAAGATAATCAGGGATGGACATGCTAGCAGAGGATCCTTTTTGAAACTGAAGAATCTATTATTAGGACAGCAGTGCATAATAGACCACGGATGCTTGCCAGGGACTTGTGAACAAATTCTTGCCAATTTCTTTTACATCTGCCTCGATCCTGTAGAAACAAATTGATTGTTCTTAGCAATGTTCCATTCATCCTTTCACATTTACCATTGGACTATGGCCTGTACGGTGTAGTCCTTGTCTTAGCAATACCAAGGGTTCTGGAGCTGCTTCTACCATTCTTGAGGCGGATGGCGCGATATGATTCGTCGAAACCGTGGACATCTGTCCTGAATTATGCTGAATCCGAGCAAATTAAGGCGAAATCGTTTCCATGAGGAACACCCTTTCCACAACTGGATCACCTTTCGCTCGAACATGTCGTTTGAGATAAACATATCCATGAGACAGAAGATAATCAGGGATGGACATGCCAGCAGAGGATCTCCTTTTGAAAGTTAAGAATCTATTATGAGGAGTATCGTTGATAGCAGTGCATAATAGACCACGGATACTTGCCAGGGACTCGGGAAGAACTTCTTGCTAATTTCTTTTACATCTACCTCGATCCTGTAGAAACAAATTGATAGTTCTCAGCAACGTTCCGTTCATCTTCTCACATTTACCATTGGACTGTGGCCTGTACGGTGTAGTCCTTGTTTTAGCAATACCAAGGTTTAACACAAACTTTCGAAACTGCTGTGATTCAAAGGCTCCTCATCGATCACTGTGTATAGCTTAAGGCAGTCCGAACATCGAAAATAGCCCTCTCAAATGTGTGATAACCGTGTTCGTGTCAATGTTTCTACATGGAAAGGCAAATGAATACCGTGAGTACTTATCATTAGTATAGGAGATAAGTCCAACAAAATCAACTAATAGTTTGTCTACAGGACGTATGCTTTCAATAATATCGGGTTGGAAAGGGTTGAAAAAACGAGGTTTCTGACTTTTACAGATATCGCAACTATTAATAACATCTTTTATATCTTTGACAGAATAGGGCAAATTCTTAGTCTTGCAATAATGTGTCAGTCTAGCAATGCCAGGGTGACCGATCTCTCTATGTAAACGCATCAAATTAAGTGCATCTTTCCCAGAAACTGCTCCACAACGGGACAATGCATCTGCACATTGATTCGCCTAACCAGGTTTATACTCGATATCGTATTTGTATTCGCAAAGTTCTAGTTTCCATCTCAAAATTTTATCATTTTTGATTTTGGATCGTTTCTTGTGACCAAAGATATATTGTAGGGATTTCTGATCCGTTCTAATACTGGACTTTTTTCCAACGAGCATAGGTAGAAATTTTCGTAAACACTCGACTGACTCAATTTTCTACTGAAGAATGCTATAGGTCTATCTAGTTGCGTGAGGGTTCCACTAATAGCAACTTGACTTGCATATGTAGATACAATCAGGGGAATGCAAGGTTCCGGGACTGACAGTACCGCTTTCGACATTTCGTCTTTTAGCATTTGAATAGTATCGAGGCCTTTCTGAGTCAGGGGCCATTCCTCTCTTAGGACAGCACATTTCTCTGAAAAAATTCGTATCCATTTTGAGCAGTAAACAAAAAGTCCAATCAATTTTCCTAGACCCTTTTTAGTTTTCGGAACTGGGTAATCCATTAGGCCCTTCAACCTCTTGGGATCAGGTCCGTACTTCATATGCTGGATCTGGAATCCAATATATGAAATTGATTGTACTCCATAACAGTTTTTGTTAGTGTTAATCGTCAACTTGTTGTTTTTCATGGCTTCCTCTAGTTGCCTAAGGCGAAAATCTTGTTCCTCCTTAATGTTACCCACAACAATGATATCATCTAGATTATTATCAGAAATAACCTTGTTCATAAATCGGCTGAAAACCAAAAGGCAAATAACAAAACTCAAACAATTTACAATCAGCTTCAAATGCAGTGAATTTTCGTTCTGACGCAGGAATTGGGATATGATGGTAAGCAGCTTTCAAATCCAACTTGGAAAAATATCTCCCCTTTGAAACTTCCTTCGCCATTTCTTCTGCATCAGAAACTGGAAATGCATCAGTCTCTGTGAACAAATTCACAGTTTCGCTGTAATCAATGCAAAGATGTTTCTTATCACCCTTCTTCACTACACACACCTGAGCACGCCATGGACTAACAGATTCAGTAATAATACCATTCGTTCGGATTGATTTTTGAGATTCAATAGCCGGGAGAGAATCACCGAATGAAGAGATTGGTTGAATTTTGCCTCCACTGACTGAAGCAAGCCGAATCACTTTTTCATCACCGTGCAATTTCAACGTGATGTCACCATGCCGTTTAAGGAAATCCATACCAAGAATCATTGGAACAAACAGATCCATGATTTTAATTTGAGTCTGGAATTGATTACCATTTAACTCCTACCGTACACCACAGCCTTCTGCTTGTTGGGGAGTATTACTGCGTTATCAGCAGATGGAGAATAGCTGAAATGATGATTCTTCACAAACGAAAGATCCACGAAAGACTCACCAGATCCAGTATCTATCAAACAAACAGTATTAATCCTATCCAGAGATAGCTCCACTGTACTGCTTCCGGAAATTACCGCATTTGAAGTTTCCTCTTAACAGAACTCCAAGACTTTGCTGACTTCCTGCAACAGCTCTTAAAATGACCAATTCGATTGCAGTTGTAGCATTTCGCATTAGCAGCTTGACATTTGGCTCGTGGATGACTTTCTCCACCACAATAAGAGCAGCTTTTCTTCGAACTACCTGGAGCAGCAACACCAGCAGCAGCGGTTTGCGTCATTACAGCACTATTAAGTTCATGAGAATGTTTCATGGCAAGTTCAACTGCAAGAGCTTTCTCATACCGCTTATCCAAACTGAGATCATCAGATTCAAGCAACCGTTCACACACGACATCGTTGCTTAGTCCAGAAACAAAGGCATCCGCTACCATTTCATCACCATACGCCAAGGCTGTTTGATCTTCCAGTTCGCATTTGTTCTTGAGCACCTTCAGCGCCGAAACGTATTCCTCGATAGATTCGCGAGGACCTTGGTTTCTAGAGCGTAGTCTATAACGTCGCATAATGATTTCTTGAATCGATTCTCCAAAAGATTCAAAGCGGCATCGAAATCAGAAGCATGCTGAACCAACTGGAAATTATCTGGACCAACAACACAAATTCAGCTTCAGAGGGACGATCAGGCAGGATTGACTTGAACAACCGAGCATCCAACGTTGTCGATGTAACCGGCGGTGGAGTTGACATTGGGAATTAAGCTTATAAGAATAAATTGTGATAAATTCCGAATATCAACTAAGTAATACAATAAGCATAAATTAGCTTTATTCTTATAAGCTTTTCAGTCACATTGTTACTAATATAAAATGAGCAATACGAGAATTACAGTTACTTAAATAAGCACAAGCACCAGAAAACATGTAGTGTCATACCAGAGTAAACATGACATCATACTGAGGTCTGTAAGCAACAACATTTCATCACATTTGGGCCAATTTTCAAAAGAATATACTCATTGCTTTCGATTTTATATGCAAAGGAAGTTGTGACGTCACATTCTTTTGGAAAAATAATGGTGAAAAAGAACATAGATTAATTGAGCATTAAAAATATAATGAAACGGTTTACTTTGTTCAAGTTCCTTCTGGTTATTTTCAAAGACTTACTCTAACAGGAAAATAAAAAATACACTCAAGGTCAGCCAGTATTACGTAATCATGCAGCCATTTTAATAATTTTGATATTTCTAAAAATGAATGTATAAATTAGAAATATAGTCAATGGAATAATCTTGATTTATGTTTCAAAAATAAAATAAGTAACACAATAATATATGTATTAAGTTCATTAGTCATTATTGTCCTACTGTATTAAAAAATAGCACCAAATGAAAATTTCATAATTTTCTTGTTTCAGTTTAACCCCTGGCCCCTCTCCCGATGAAAGTATGACATTGATTTTCACCACAGCACCTTGTTTTATAAAATAGACTATTTCTTGTCAATATTTTCTTGCTACATTGGGCCCAGGGACCACAAACCAATAAAAACTGATTTCAGTACAAAAATATATAGCGATTTCGCCACTGCAAAAATTTTTGTCACCCTAATATTTTTTGACAACAATGACCCTTAACAAGTTATGGACAAAACCACATGGGGCGAATCCGACCCCCTCAGTGCGTTTAGGGTTAAAAAAATATTGCTCTTTGAATTATAATATAAGCAGACTTCGTATGCATATAAATTTAGCTAAGCCAATGAAACAGACTAGCAATGCTTGACTTCTAATTTAGAGATTCATCACGAATACTTCGTATTCTAGTTTGATGCGTAGATTTTGTAAAATTCTCATTATTGACACAAAATGTTAGAAATACTACTAAAAATGAATCAAGAGAAAAGCCTATAATGTAAATAAAACATAAACATTTAATTTAATTTTGCGCTGAAAATTGGATTTAATTTATAGCCTTTACATATAAAATTGTTATTTTTGAAGCTCTCAAAAAATGTCCGTTTTTCATGTTCTTTTAAATTGCTATAACTTTGAAACCCTTGATCCTATCTGCATAATTTTTTGTCAAAGTTTGTAGAACAAGTTAATTCAAAAAGTTATGTAAAAATAGTTTATTTAAAAATACGGTCTCTGAGTTATATCTAAAAATAGAGAAGGGAGTCAAATCGGCCAGTGTATTTTAATCACCTGTGATTTCTCAATAACATATCATCGGAACATGCAAAAAAACATTTTGACATAACTCAAGAACTGATCAAATTAGCAAGAACAATATTGTAGACAAACATTCTGGTCGAATATGGTCGATTTCCAAAGCTTTCGTTTGTTATTCTATCAACAAATAAAAAATAGGAGATAGAAGGCTTTCGTCTGGGGTCCACTTTATGAACTTTCTTCAACCTGTGAAGATTTACTATGCTTTTCTTTGAAAATTCCGATTTTTTAAAAGTTTTAATTTCTCTTCATACCGAATCGAAAATAGTAAACGCTTTTCTCTATTTTTGTTAATCAAATTTCGATATATTTTAGTTCTTCTAAATACATATATAGTCTCATATAAATTCAATGAAGATTTTTGCGGATGCTCAAGGGACAGTTCAATTTTATAACATATAGAGAATTCTTAATGTATGTGATATTTTTCCTTTATCGATATTCATTTTTAGCAATTATATCAAAGAAATTTATGTGTGATTGGACATTTATTTCATTTCAAATGTTATATTTAAGTACATAGTTAAATTTTAGTCGCAAATTTGTAAAAATCTAAGAGATTTTCGAAGTTCACAATTTACTTCAAACTCCGTTTACATAGCTGTATTAAGATCGGTATTAGAATATTGCGTTCCACTTTTGCACTTCTCTATAACCAAAACTCAAGCCAAGGACATCGAGCGCATTCTCTCTCTTTCTCTCTGTTTGATATTTTTATTGTTGTCGTTAATGTATCTTATTTCATGACCTTGTAGAAAATAGACTTTTCATTTTAATGTTACCATTTTTTCAATTAAAAAACCACATGGTTTTTCAAAGCGTGTGATTGTTGTTCACTCGTTATGTAAAAACTGAATAATATTTATATTTTAGGCCTTTTTTCTTCCTTTGTCGGATTCTGGCTTGAAGACAATTAAATCAGTTTTACGACTTTTTATGCTGTGGATTAGTGTGAGTGTTTTCTACTTTATATGTTTGTTTATTGTTCAATTGATATTGTTATCTAAGCATTTTCCGTTTTCTCCAACTACTTTGTGTAAATATACAACCAAATGAAAATTGTTTGAATGCATCAGCGGCAGAAAAATCAGATTCGGTTCCAAACATTATTTAATTAAATTTTAGATTCCTTATTAAGTCAACTAATTAGTTGAATTTCAGGGCATGTCCGGTTGTAATCGTTCCCCTAATCTTTCAGTTGCTGAGAAATTTTATCCAATTCATCTTTATTGTTTATTTCTTGGCTAATTGGCTTTAGTGAAGTAACAAATATAATTATTCACATTATGTCCATTCTATGTTGCAATTCATTTGTCGGAAATGTCTAATTATGGTTGTTTAGCAAAATGTATAGCTTGATCCATCAAAATGAAATGTTAATATATTTATTCAGAATTATACAATACATTTGTATGCGAAAAAGTTTAGAAAAAAAATATAAGCGTGCAATTAATTGTTTAATTGGTAATTTTTGAAAATGAGGCCTAAAATTAACATAAGTAATTGATTACTTGATTTTGTAGAATGAAGATAATGAACCATTTATTAAAATATTCAATAAGAAATTTCTTTTTATTCTCAATATTATAATCCTAGAATGTGTACTAAAAGAAATCAATTTCATCGTTTGTTTGTAATCATGTTTCTTGTTTGCCTATGACTATTTTTACCAATTATTCTTGTTTTTGAAATTATCTCTTCATTTTGATGGTTTCTAAAATGTGGGCCAATAAACATTTAGAAATACAGGATATCACTTAAAATCTCAAGGATGTTTGATATATGCTTTTTTTCAAAAATAAATTTGATAGTTAATATAAACTTTTGTGTTTTTCATAATGACCCGATACAATACATTCATGTAGATTATCCGGACTCTCTAAAATGATAGTGAATTATAACATTTTGGTTTCTTTTACATCGTCTTTTACTGCAATGTGAATACAAATCTTCCGTACTTATGCAATATACCCACCCACACCACCCCAACCCAAATATGAAAATATACACTATTCAATTACCACCAAAAATGTAGTTTTGTGATTCAGTATACCACCTGTAATTATTTTTAATAACTCTGAACACTAAAATATTGTATTTCATCAGATTTTTTGCTTTATTTATTATGGAAAAAAATTATGTATTAGATACCGGCCCTGAAGTTCATGTAACATTTTGGTTTATGAAGACTATTTTTCAGGGACAGATAGAATTTAAAAAAACCAAAGAGAAATACTTCAGTTCGTTATAAGTCTAAATAGAATAATAAAAAATCAACAGATTCTATAAATACCAGATACTTCTAGTCCATGCTTGCGTTTGTTTCAACGGTTACTGATCGCCCTAAGTTTAAAAGGTGATACAATTTAGCACACAATTCATGACAATTACAACTAGATTATAATACCCAGGACGCTGAACATTAAATTCACTAAATATCTTTTTAGAGGCCGACAACATTATAAATGTAAATAACTCATTTAAAGTAATAATCACTAATCTTATGAATTGCAAAATTTCCACTGACATCTTTTATTTGAAGCATAACTAGCAGATGATGAAGCTCGTTGACTTGTACTGCAGTTCCTTTTAAAAAAATATTTTCAAAACGACGAAGAACTGATTCCGAATAAGAACAATTGATATGCTCTGCTGCAACTATAAAAAACGTACCTAAATAATTCGAGCACTTGCTCTCTACAATATTAAATAGGCAAAGTAAATTCTGTGAAAGCATTAAATTTGAATTAGGATATTTCAACTTCCCTCTAGATACAAGACCGACGAATTCAGAATGAGTTGCCGGAATTGGATTAGGACTTGTATCTTCATACAGTTGTTCACGCGAAGTAATGTATCCACAGACATAATATAATGATGATTTCTCAGCTTCGCTAATATCATCAAGAATTTGTAGAGCAAAATCGATGGATTCTATATCATTTTCTGTTGGAGACACAAGATTCATCCAGTTTTAACCGTCGAAATGATTCTGAATATAGTACTTGTTATGCGGAAATATAGTAACAGCCTCCACTTAGTTGCCTGTAGACACTCAATTCACCGTCAAGGTTATCACTTTTGAATGAACCCAAAAGCACATAATTTACAAGTTTTTTATTCAAAAGTCTTTTTTCTAAATAAACAACACCACGTAGAGTATGGGATGATGATTTAATAGTTTCAGGTGTATATGATAACAGGCGTCTCCATGCATGCATTCCAAACATCTTGCAAATTATTTAAGGAATTTTAAAAGAAAATCACTGACATCATAAATGGGCTGACTATCTGCATCATTACTTCATACTCCTTTTTCAGACCATTTGACATTAATTGTAGTCCACACTCTAGTCATCAATTCAATCATTTCTGCAGTTTCCAAATAGCCATAAAATTTAAGTGCAGCAACAGTTTTGGTGTTAAAAATTTTGCAAAAAAGAGATATATTTTGTCAGATATGTCATTCTGAATGTCTTTTGTAAATCCTTTTGAAAATCAATTCGTGAATGATTCTCTAGTGATGTATCGCTCTTCAAAGCTAACCTTCAGTTTTGTCTTCTGAGTTTTCTCATTGATGATACTGTTTCGCCGAGACTTCAGCATGTGAACAGGATCAAAGAGCGTTTGGATATCATATTGATCTTCTGTAACATTTTGTAAATTTTGAAAAGTCTCGAATACTTTGCGATTGGTTCCTGAATTATCTGCAATCACACACAAAATGTGACCACTTGCTTTTGGACCACTGCAATGATTTTTGATAAAAAAATTATAAAGCAATTCATACTTTAACTTGTAAATTGGCACCATGCGAACAACGAACGATTGGGAACCATAGAGTGGCTTAAACATAAAGGATAAAAGTGTTCTTGCTAACATCATAGGTTCATTAACAGATATGCCAATCAAATGACAACCTCGACATCTGTATGCAACAGTCACAAAGATTTCGTTGAAAATTAAAATTAGGCACATCCTTCTAGTTTGCTAAGTACCAGTTGAATTGTGTTTAACTACTCTCGTTCACTTTCAATTGTATCAAATTCACCAATATAATGCTTGAGTGAATCTGGGTGAGGAAGGAAAATAATTGATCTCAACTAAGAGATTAATTAACAATTATTGAAATCAAGAAAATACTTGTATATGATATATGATATAACATATCAACTTTATATATATATTACATTTCAAAGTTATATTTTTTGTGGTATTTGCTATTTCATTATAAGCAGAACGATTCTTGAAAATGAAGAGAGCCTTTTGAATTACTGAAGATGTATACTTTCTGCCTCTTTGGAACCTGTGACAGTTGAAGCTGATCTAGCAAAAATAAAACACTTGGTTCATCAAAGTCACGCATTGGAGAGAGTCTGTTTTTTTGATGAACAAGTTCAGAAAAAAATGCGAATGGTGATTGAGAGAGAAATTATGTGTTGCATCTAATTGTGACCACTTCGACACAATGCAATGAAATCCTTATAAATGTCTGACATAGCGAATCTCGTGGTTTCGGAAGGCTTTTACTTTTTTACTGTAATAATCGACTTCAAGATTTGAGTTAATTCGATTTTCAACAACATTATCACTTTGATGAGATACCTAGTACAAGTTGCAGAAACTATGTTATAAATGCAAGAAATAATGCATGTTTTCATTTTGCATTCAAATTATATTGCACGTGTTATTCAATTTTTACGCAAGTCATGTTTCATATTGACTTATGAATATATCTAAATGAGTTGTTCCATTCAAAAATGCTCAAAAATACAAGAATAGTCTGTAATTTTTTACCTCGTAATCCCAATGACGTTGCTTATTCAACAGAACATCAACAAATTCTGATAAAATATCAGGCATAATATCTGCAAATGTAAACGCAGCAATCTCGTCTGGTAGAGAATATCTTTGTTCAATTGTTATTTTACGTTTAGTAAATTCATAAAACTTTGTTGGGACCGTTTGTTTAAAAACTGACTTGGGAAATTCTGGAAATTCTAAAGGTGTATCGCTTGGCCGATAGTACCGCTCGATCTTAACAAAAGATGAACCTTCAGGGCAGTGCTTTCTGCATATTCCAATATGTGGTGTCACTCTCTAAATTACAATGCATTAATACATGTATTTTTAAATAAAATTTTAAGAACATAATTGACAAGTTTTACAATGATAAATATTAAATAGGAATTGAAATGTTTCTATATTAATATGCTGGCGAAGTTGCAGCATATAGTTAACTCTTAAAAAATAAATTAAATATGCTTAGATACGCAGTTTAATCTGCTGATTTTAATTTTGCAAATTGCTTCGTTCTCGCCCAGTAATAAAGTATTTAATTTTATCAAAGACAATTACTCGATTACATTAACTCATTAATAAATATCGAATTAAATTTCGCATTTTATTTGCATAGGTATTATAGATATATTAAAATAAGCACTTATGATTTTGTTAGGTAATGTATCTATCCAACGTTGACATTGCTTAGGGTCAGATGGAAAATTGTATACGGTTGTACATCCCTCTTTTGATTTGTAATTGCTAGAACAATTACCAACTGTGAACATTCATGGCATTTTCAGTTTTGATATCCTATGTAAATAAACAAGCAATTTTCGATTTTCCCGACAAATTTTCGATTTCTTTGTCCCAATTGTCTCGGATAATCGAAGATGAACAGTATCTTCATATGACATATTTATGAATCAGATTATCCGATTTTTGGTAGCTATGGCCTAGTGCAATGCCATAGCAACTAAATATGAAATGGTTTGCACCATTAAAACCATAATGCCAACTTTACTGGGGGTAGGCATCGAAATTGTTAATAAATTATTATTCTAAGCGACTGTGCAATTCACAATTGTTGCATTGGGTTTCTATTATTTGAAGACTTTTAACTTTTAGGTGTATTAAATAAACTCTCAAATAATTTAAACAAAGCATACTGGACACTGTATTTCCGTGAGAGCAATTTAGACAACATGCAAGCGAATCAAATACACGCTTTCATTCAAAGTAATTTAAACAAAGTGCAAGCAAATTAAACAAATCTCTCTCCGTGAAAGCAATTTAATCAGAGTGCAAGCAAATTCAACACAGGATTTCCTTGCAAGCAAATTAAACACATGTTGTTCAATTTTAATGAAAGAAAATCGCATGAGTAACGTACGCATTAGATCTCCGTATCGAAATATTACTCATGAAGATAAAGAACGACTTTTGGATGCTCATAACCGCGGTGAGGATTTCATTGCACTTGCGAAAGTTTTAGGCGTTAATAGATCTTCAGCATACAATATCATCCGCACAAAACGAGCATATAACCTCCCAAGAGGTGGTAACCACTCGCAGAAGATTGATAGTGAAATTCGGCAATTTCTGTGTGAAGAGTTGTCAAGGAACCCACTCCTAACACTCCAAGAAATGCAAATAAAGTGTCATTTACAATTTCCACATAAAAAGACCTTTAGTGTGCAGACATTATCTCGAGCAATAAATGGATTGGCGTATACTGTTAAGATTATTCGGAATCAGCCTACTGAAAGAAACAGCCAAAATGTAATTGAAGATCGATTCCACTTTGCTGATTGGATTACGAGTGCTGAAATAATGGGCACTAAAAAATTATACGTCGACGAATTTGGAATCAACATACATACGCGAAGAAGCCAAAACAGAAGTTACAGTGCGAACACGTGCTTTCGTGTTATTGGTGGACAAAAAGTACCAAACATTACTGTTTGTATTGCAGTTTCACCAACAGAAGGTTTAGTGTACTTTGATATTTTTGATGGATGCATGACTGTTAAAAGATTTCTCAATTTTTTAAAAGTAGCGAGCAGTAACACATTTTTTAAAGTACCTGGTTATGTTATTTTGGATAATACTCCTGCTTATAGACAAATTGGAAAAAAGAAGTTGAATGGCATTTTGGAGATAAAACAGTTACCAAAAGACAGTCCGTTTTTGTCTATTGCTGAAAATGCCATTTCTTGTATTAAAGCTGAGTTTAAAACACGAATTAATGATTGTAGTAATGAATTTTACCAACCTAGGGATGATGCACTCAACGGAAGAACTCTAAGACAATTCCATTTTGACATGATATTGCAATTAATCAAAGAGTCTACGTCTGTAATTGATGCTGCCAAATGTACAAGTTGGTTCAGCCACACGATGTCATACATACCGCAATGTTTGAGAAGAAATGCTATTGAGTTTTAGTTCTAGATTTTTTTACGATTTCATTTTGTCAAAAAATACTGTAGTTCTGATTTTTTAAATTGGTAAACGGGCATTACTGACATTGAAGTGGTCGTTTTCAACAAGCACGGCAAATACAGTCCACATATTGTAAGTGCATTATCCCTCGCTCTTAGAATATTATTTGAAGATTTGCTCTTTTCATTTCCGCATCAGAAACGAGAGTTAATGAATTAATTTCTTTTAAAATTATAACGAAAGTAACTCTCCTTCAGTAAACTTGCATTACGTTCGTTTCTTATAATTTTTTTCAAAATATTTTTATTGTGAGTGTGAAAAAATATAAAACTACTAAACTTAGAACATATAGTGTTAACAACTGTGATGCTATAGAGTTCAAAACAATTGTAAATTCAACGTCATATATTCTCATCCAAAAACTAGGTTTTTAAAGTTTTCAAAGCTTGTATTTTGTATTTGAGTATAATTGATTAATGATATTTTAAGTATAAATTCATAAATTCCTGAGTAGCGAGATAGTTCAAAGCCTTTGGAACGAAAAATATTGCTACTTTATGAAAAATAGTCAAGAGAAATATTTTTTTTCTATTGGCTTTCCTGTATGGAGGATGTGGTCAAAATTAGTACCTTTTCCACCAGTGTGATAAATGGTCATCTAAATCCAGACTTAGGTAACAAAGGTGCTATTGGCGCCAACCATGGAATCGGGTAACTGAACATTTTATTTTGAAAATTACATCAAGTTGTCTGATGCACAGTTATACCAGAAGATCAAGAAGACACTCCGAGTTCACACTCTAAGTGAATACATCCAAAGAGAACCGACAACTCCGTTATGAAGCTCCGCAATTGACCTGCTTGAGGTGATGCATCCAAACTCGTACCTTATCCCTGACACATTAAATTGTATTAGTATACTGAATCTCTAAGCTACTGCTTATTTAGCCTCTATCAGATTTATGAGAATATGGAGACTACTTGCACGTACAGTCACAAATTAAAGATGTGTTTTTGTGTTTTCTTATCAAAATCGAGATGAAATCCGACATATTTATGATTACTTACTGCAGGAGCAGTAATACCATCAATCATAACAGGAGTTTCAATATTTTGTAGAAAGTCACTATTCTTCCGTAAAAAGTCTCTTCTTTAGATTTACTTGTAATTTACATGAGATTATTTAGCTCCGAAAAACTACCAACATTTTGAACAGCAGTTTCTTTAAACACTGATAAAATCATTGTATCAACTGGATAAACATCTTGGCGTTTTGCAACATAAATAATGCCAAGATCATTAGTATAATTCATGAAAATGGGACCATTCATTGGCTAACCTTGAGATACGTCTACATCAATTTTTTTTGCATTGATAACCCCAATTTTTGGTTTTAGTAGATTGAGTAAAGACAATCATATGATGCAAGTCATCGATTCAACTAAGGACAGTTATCATTGGATTAGTAGGGTAGGGGCCGTATCGACCCCAGGCAAAACTGTACGGGCATGGGTCGGGTAGGCGGACTCTGTGCTTAGCATGATTATTTTTCTTGCTTGAAGATTTTAATTCTTAAGACCGTTCGTTTGAAGTAAAGGTGACCTTTTGATTGATAAACATTTTATATTCATCTATTCTATACATTTATATGTATATATACAGGGTGGACCATAAGTTTGTATACAGTTAATACAAACATTTAAATAACAAGAAATAGTGAATTAAACACAGCATAAACAACAAAAAACAAACAGTATTATTCTAACCAATCAGCGGAGAGTAAACATTATTAATGTGTTGTATTCAGACAGTTCATTCACCTTTTGTTTCAGTTATTCTTCACAAAATGCAGTCAAGATTAAATTTCGAGCAGCGCAAATGTGCAATCAAATTATGGTGGAAGCATGAGAATGCAGCAACCGTCATTAGCAACTGGCCAGAAGACATGGGCAGGGCACCTACACGCCTTTCGCTCTATCGCATAAGGGACAAGATGATGTCTATGGCAGAAAGCCTACATCTGTTCCGGAAATGAAACAATACATAACTGATTCATTCAATCGTATCACGGAAAACAAAGAGCTGTGTTCCAAGGTATGTCGTGGTGTTGAACATCGTCTTGAAAAATGCGTTACCAATGAAGGAAATCAATTTGAACATTTGTCTTAATCTTTGAATACATACTGTTTGNACAAACAGTATTATTCTAACCAATCAGCGGACAGTAAACATTATTAATGTGTTGTATTCAGACAGTTCATTCACCTTTGTTTCAGTTATTCTTCACAAAATGCAGTCAAGATTAAATTTCGAGCAGCGCAAATGTGCAATCAAATTATGGTGGAAGCATGAGAATGCAGCAACCGTCATTAGCAACTGGCCAGAAGACATGGGCAGGGCACCTACACGCTTTTCGCTCTATCGCATAAGGGACAAGATGATGTCTATGGCAGAAAGCCTACATCTGTTCCGGAAATGAAACAATACATAACTGATTCATTCAATCGTATCACGGAAAACAAAGAGCTGTGTTCCAAGGTATGTCGTGGTGTTGAACATCGTCTTGAAAAATGCGTTACCAATGAAGGAAAGCAATTTGAACATTTGTCTTAATCTTTGAATACATACTGTTTGTTTTTTATGTTTTTTTTGTTGTTTATGCTGTGCTTAATTCACTATTTCTTGTTATTTAAATATTTGTATTAACTGTATACAAACTTATGGGCCACCCTGTATTTCGTGAAACACTAACGTTCATATAGATTTACAACAAAAGTTACAATATAGCACATAAATGATTACTCTGAACCATAGTAAATTTACTGTCTTCCTCAATATCAGAGACTCCCATTTCACCGTCATCTTCTGATATTGCAATGATAAAAATATCGTATTTATGTGCAGTATATTGTAACGTATGAAATGTAGTTTTGAATTTCAGAAGTCGTTCCATATCGTATGAATTGAATTAATGTATTTCACTTATGTTATAAGGTCATACAAGGATTGCAGTGTCCTATTGTGGTAAATAAGAAACCGCTTACTTAAAAGAGTAATCAGCAAAGCATTTAAAGTATTTTTATACTGTTTGATGTGTTTTCAATTATTGTAATGTGATTTGATGCACGATTTGGAGCCACCTAGTGAATCTGAGCAATCCTTGAACAAACATGTTGGTATTTGGCATCCACCAGTAGATACGTTATATTGCAGATTCTTGAATAGATTGGAGACTTCAGCTTCATTATACGTTAGTCAATGCTGGACTTTTTTAATCAGAGGCTTTCATTTGAGCGGAGGAATTGAATCTTGTTAGTTTGGTTAATATGACTCACAATAACTAAAGAACTAAGCAGGTAAGGTATAGGAGAGTTAATATTTCATTGAGACGTTTATTCTTGCGAGTAGGCTTTCTCTTCTTCGGATATACAAACTAAGAAAAGAGACCACATCTTTTACCTGATGAAAATCATGAGACAGTTTTCCATTAGAGAGTATGTCAGAAGAAGATTCAGGTATACCAACTAGTTTTATTTTGATTTTGTAACTTGTGTAATCGTTTTTAGCTGATGTATGTTGAATTCAATATCTGTTTTATTGATTGCTTTAGGCCATCCTTACTACGTAACAAATTTGGAAGAAATACCATTCATAGTCCCAATTAAGTCACTAAGTTGTTCCGAATCAACAATAATAATTGATTTCGATATGTATAAATTTTATGCATCGGCGTCAACACAGTATGAACATATTAACAAGACATACTTATCATATGGAGTAACTGATTCAATAAAGCGTTTGGTAAATCCTGTGAAGAAATGTTTTACAATGAGCACATGTAAATACAGTTGTAATAGTGCCATTGATGCGCCAAATAAGTACACAATTCTACAAAGAAATGACGATCATAGGCTTATATTGAAAAATCAAAGCATTTCGATCCAGTGGCTTTGCTTCGATTCCTACTCCCTTGGTTTCTAGTTTAAATATTTGAGTGATATTAGATTCACAAGCCAAGTCAGTTTCAAAAATATTTTTTCGTGCTCAAACTGATAGTTGTGTGCTTCAATTCGAAATTCAAGCTTAAGATCAAGTTTATGTTATCATTATATAATAATGTGATTTATGAAAATTGAGATTTAATTAAACGCCACCATTTATTCTATAAAATTCAAGACGTTTTGCAAGCATACAAAACGACATATCAATAATTTCCCAAAGTTTTAGTACTTTGAAATCGCTTTCGCTAATATTTACTAAATGTTTATTTTAAATGCCTGCCTAATTATATTGGATGTCAGCATTATTCGAAATGATTGTCATAGATGACGTAACAAGACAATATGACATTTACGAAATTATTCAATAAAACTTTATTGATGGGATCGTTGACCTTTTGTAAAACGACAATATTCATTTTGGAATTCTGTAATTTTGGAATAGGTCATTTAAAAATAGTAAGAAGTAATAAGACATTTATTCTCTTCTTTACAAATATTGTTTTCACGAACTAAATCTCTTCAACACATACAAAGTGACCAGAATATATAAAATGGGAAAATACCATAATTTACAATTCGCTAGATGGAACATCTGTTTGTTTACGCTTGGGAAGACATATTTTAACAACGAAGGATCTACCTTCCTGCAGAAGTATACAATACATGATATAAAGCTCTAGTCTTTGTAGAGAACGAACCTGGCTTTACTATAAGTGCTGTGGGAATAGAGCCAAAAGTTCATTTTCGTAAATTCATAAATTAGTATATACTTGAGGAACTTTATCAATAAGGTCTTAGAAAAAAAATTCGTCATAGCTGTTCCTAATAGGTACTGAGAAACATTTGAGAAATGTGTGTTCTTCCAAGGAAAATATTGAGGCACGGGTAGGCGCGAATAATCTCCAAGCATATGCAAGATGTCCCAGAATGACTTGCAAATGTTTGGTAGAGTTTACAAAAGATCATTTGCTAAGATTTATCAGACAATTTTTTCTTTCTTTAGGCGTAAGTACCAAAAGAGCCTCATATATTTCAAAAAAACACTAAAATCTTAATTGCTGTTCTAAACTACTCTCTCTTCTGGAAAAAGATGCCGAAAGATTCAAAGACACATATGCTATAGTAGTTGTATCGATCCTAGTAAAGGAAATTGGAATTCGCTTGAGTTGTATTAACTTAGGTTTGCTTTAAACTTTAGGTTTAAATATCTGCCCATTTGCATAGTCATTCACTGAAATGTTGCTCAACCTATGTTCAGCCAATTTTCAAAATATAACTTTAGCAGCCATATTCGTGTATTCCAGAATTTTTTTGAAGATATTTTCTAATTTTGTTGAAAACGATTTTTTCATAGCATTATATACATTTCACTGCGAGTGCCTCACATTTGTTTAGTGCAAGCGTGAAGATCACCTTCCGATATTTTTCAAACCACAGAAAGTTGCGCTTATGAGATTAAGCTCCAATGAATTTGAAGCAGCAATCAAGGTTTGACTTTTAATTTGTTATATAATGTTCAAAGCCTAAATGCTTAATTAAAGTAACCTCTGCTATAAAAATCGCTCATGGTTTAAAGTCGAACTGTAGGTTTTGTCACATTTCTTATCAACTGTTTTTCCATTTTGGTTGCTAGCATTTAGATAAATTTGAAATTATATATTATTTGAAAAGGCTTGTAAATGTTCGAATGAGCTTTTGTGTCAATTTTCATAACTAAAGAATCAATTTTCTTATTATTGTCAGTTTCTTAGAAACAAAGCCTTTACGGAGAGCGCTTTAATCAATCTTTGCTTAACGAAAGACTAAACATCAAAGTGCACATGTAAATATTTAGTGAATGCAAATTTTAATCAATTAATGTGAGATTCAAAGTTATATGCGTTTGTGGCTTATTTTAAAAACCTTTTTCGTATTTAGGTTACGATACGATTGTAGCCATGTAGGCTGTTTGTTTTTGCACAGTTAAGTTTTTGAGTTTGTAGACAAATTGAAAAAATTGGCCTGAAGTTTGTTTATGTATAAACTATGAATACATGTGCATGGTTTTGTCGTCAATTGTGTTTTACTATAACTTGTTGCTGATTATTTAGCTTTTAGCATCGGTTAAAATTTTGATTAGAATTTTGAAGGTAAGGTAGATAGCTTGATCGATGCTCTCACCTTTATACATCACCACTGATACGCTTATGGGAGCAACATTTTCTCATCTTCAAATTTTATATCATCCCCAAAAAATTGTTTGAAAAGTTTGGATGGTAAATTTTCCATTTGTGCTCTCAATGAAACATGAAATTTATATTGAAAATTCTTTCTCCTTTTCTTTCCTACTCTAGATCAGCGGTTCGCAAATTCTTGATGATGGACGTATGACAATCATACCTATAGATATACACTTTCGATATGTATCTATTGCCTATTAAAAAGTGAGTTTTTCATTTTAGTTAAAGCCACCATGCAAATTTTGCGGAAGCTTTTCTATTATGGGTGCTTTTTTATGAATTATTTAGTAAACAATAAAGTGGCTTGCGGAGCCCATGGACTTCGCACGTAGCACTTGATATCCCCTGCTCTTATTGAAAAAAGCCAAGCCTCGTAATGGAGAACATTGTGGTTCCTATTTTCCCTCCTATTTAAATTTGTTTTGCAATTTTTATGACTTGTATTTTGTTTATCAATTTGCTGTTAAAATTCAATGCGAAATATTTATCTCTATTTTCTTAGCGCCTGCTAGTCATTTCAAGTGATGACGCAAATATTTCTTTTAAAATTACACTAATGCATTTATGCCGCGTTACATTTTTTATTTTTCTATATTTGATATAATATTTACTGCCCCACTTGAGACAAATCTCAATGGTAGTCAAAGCCTGTCATTATTACAAGTGTTCATATAAATAGCATTAATGTTAATTTTTCTTTTTTAATGCAGCTCATTCTAATTTTAAAAATTAATTTTAAAAACTCAATTTTTTCAGACAGTATATATTTTCAATTGCTTCATTTTAATGAATCATGTGTGCGAGACTCTTGTAAATACCAGTATTTCTAAACATGGATTGCATTCCTTAAAATTCCTTGCAGAAAAATAAACTATATATATATATATATATATATATATATATATATATATATAGCAAAACAAAAAATTCTCATTTTTTTTTAAATAAAATGCATTAAAATATTTTTTCGAAAGAAATGTGTCAAACGTTGACCCGCGAGTACTCAAAGTTCAAGTCGAGTTTGAGTACTCGAAACCAATCCGATATTAGTTTGAATGTCATCTAATTTTCTTCAATTTTTGCCTATAATATCCATCGACCGGCCACTATTTATCTCAAATCGTAAGCAATCAGGTTTGGTTTCTATCATTTAGTTGTATATCGTCGTATATTTATGTAGGGTAGCACAGTTTTATTTAACGTAGTCCAATTAGAAAAATATGTCTAACTCGACTCGAGCCTAAAAATATGTATATATATATAGCAAAACAAAAATTTTTCATTTTTTTAAATAAAATGCATTAAAACATTTTTTCGAAAGAAATGTGTCAAACGTTGACTCCCTAATGGCATTTTTAATTGCATTTTCAGCGGTTTGTTTAATTATAGTGAACTCAACCATGTTGTAGTGCTTAGTTTTATATCAGTAGAAATAACTTGTCTATTCCAATACAATAAAATGTGGCCTTACATCCTAAACATATGACAAACCGATAAGCCAGAATACACTATATTGGAAATCCATTTTATCGAACAACACGCTTTGCAAAGATCTCTTAAGTTAAAATTCCTATGAAATTTATGCATGCATTTGCCTTTGCCCTCAAACTAGCGACGTATGCGTTAAAGGTAAACTTTTATTACCGTAAATGTTCTCAGTTTTTTTCAACTTGCTTAAGCACGCTGTTTAAGATTCTTGAACTTCTTAAAAGAAGCCAACTGCTATGTTGTAAAATTTTACTTGTCGATAATAACTAAGTTAAAAAATCCTTGAACATTTACGAATCGAGGTCAAGACCATGCGATTAAGTGGTCAATATAATGTACATATTGGCTATGAAAGCCTTATTTATTTTATGCATTAATGACATTAATATCGGTTTGTCAAAATGTTATGGGAAGTAGCACTATCACATTTTTCGTTTCTGTATCATGGATTTTGTCAGAGCCACTGTAGGATTTTTTATAATCAGTTTCCATGAAACAATGATGTCTGCTCTTTAAACGTTCCATTCATCTATGCAACATTGGCTGGAAATGTGCCAATTTTGAATAACCTCCCGTTCATTTTTAAACAGCATCGATCTCATCCAGCTTTTGCTTGGCATTTTCATGCACTGTTTCAGGTTCTTTATCACAGATAATAATTTCTTCAAAAAGATGGTGAGGGTTTCTCTCGATTATCTTCTTTCTTTTGTTCCTACTGAGAAAATGCGTTTTCTAAATTCAAATCATTCATGTTTACTATCAAGACCATCACCCAGAATATTGTACGACATTTCGCTACGTATTAAAATACTGGAAGGCTGTATCGTTTAATTAACTTTGGAGTAGCAGTGTTGAGTGTTACTGAATGTCTTCTAATGAAGACATAATGCCCTTTATATCGAAATAACTTTTCATTTTTTAACTCTAGATAACCTGTTTTTCACAATTCAAACGTTATTCTGCTCTGTTTGCGTAGTAATGAGCTGGAACTTACTTATATGTATAAAATCAACCAATGTTAAGAAAAACATTTTTTATTCGGATAACTTGTTTTATAGGTTTTTTTGAAACGCTTGCACGAATGTTAATTTTTGCACAGTCTCGTGCTTCAGTTTGTTTTAAAACAATACCGCAGAGAAAATGGCTGTTTAGTATGTTTTAAAGTGCGTTTTAAAACAAGGGTGTTTTAAAGCAGTAGCAGGGCACCCCTGAAAACAACAAATGCCTGAATTTGTTTTAATTTTTCAATGCTGTTTTTTCAGATTTAGCGCATATACTATTCTTCGGATGACTTATTGTTTGGCTATTTCCACAATATTGTTTTTCATTCAGTATTTTTAGAAAAAACAAATCTGTATGCGCTCTGGATTTGCAATATGCTGTAAATGCTGGCAGCGACAATCAAAATGAGGATGAGCTCCAATGCGAACCTTCCATCTTCTGAGTTGCACTAGAAACTTGTAAAAAGAATCATAAGCTAATGCTTCCCAACAATCAGACATTTGGCAAATTTCTTAGTATATGTTTCATGTTTTCATTTAAGGAAATATGAGACCCCACCATTTGAAACTTTAATTGTGTATCAAAACGGCCATTTTTTCATTTTTTTCATTTTTTCCTCAAGCTTTCATTTTTGCCAAAAGTAACTTAAAAATTGAATTTCCAATTTTTTGGAGTGCTGGATCTCTGTTAATATAAAAATTGCAACTTCCCAAATTGATAAAATCAAAATTTTTTCCAGTTTTATTTTGTTACTCAATTATTATTCTAGTTGGATTTAATGGATATAGAAATACTTTTTAATTTACAAGTCCTTGCGCGTTTTTGCTAAAAGAAATAAAAATCCGTTTTATGAATTAAGGCTGATAAAATCGTCATAAGTAACATTTTAATCTATTGTCTCCCTTAACACGTCTGTTAAATGTTGAGTTAATAATAATTCATTTAAAATTCTAGTATACTTATGATAATGAATTTTAGTCTGGAGTGAACAATTATTGATTGTTGATAAGAAAAATATATTTTCTTAAATTAACAATTTATGTAAGTAGAGAATTGATAAAGTAATGAGTTATGGCAATTTGGAATCGATAAATTACTTGTGCATTTTTTGAGATGTTTCAAATCAATATTTTATAAATGGGCTTAAGATGTCTAAACAATGTATTATAATTCAATTTTGTTTTAAAACAGATTTTAGTTTGAGTCTTATTACAACAAAAGCTGAATGAATCAATGTTTCAGCAGAAGTTAATATTTGTGAAAGTAACTTTTCAATAGCTTCATTGCAATCTATTTTTTGCGCATTTATCCTCATATTTAACAATGTCTACAGTGATGCATTTAACGCAATCCGTATATACATTTTTTTACAAACAATATACAACCGAAAAAATGGAAAATTTCAATAATAATAAATATTCCGAAGAACTTCTGTTCCAAGCTTTATCCTTGATTTAAAATTTATTAATACATTTGTTGACCCTTTTATTATAGGTAAATTGTTGCGGAAAGAAGAAACTTTGTAAAATGCTTATCAAACAATCGTAGTTCGAGAGAATTGCTAAGTTGTGTACTGTTTCGAACTTTAATTGTTATAGCTGTCTTATATGTAATCTGTTTTACCATATGCATGCATATCTAAAATAAAACTAGTACACTGAAGTTAGTCTCTGTCTTCTTGACCACATAAATACTTCATTGACTTAGATTGTAGAATTGGTGAAGCTTCCTCAGATATTTCTTCACTTAAGTTTTTTACATATGTTTTTATTCGTTGGGTGTCAATAAAATGACATTTGTCTTACTTTTAATCATTGCTACCCGTTTTGCCCCAGCAGAATTCCATGTGGGATGCCATTTTCTGTTTGAAAGTAGTCTGCATAAGTGTTGCTTATCCCTACAACTTGTTGATTACGGTTAACAGTAAAGCCATATCACTCTAATTTCATATGTAAAATGTTTAAGTCTAGACTGCAAAAATGCTATAAAATTTTAGCAGATTCTTCTTTCGTTACTGTGCAGCATTTCATGGCGATTTATTTTGATGTAGGGTTACCGGTCCTTTAAATTAGTGGTGTGCAACATTATTTGTAAGAAATTTTGAAAACAAGTGGGATAGATTGTCACTCATTTTGTTGCTTACTCTCACAATACACACGCATGTTGCATATATACACACAAACAAAACTGCATTTATATTCAAAACTGGAAATATGACTGCACTTTAATTAGATTTATTATTTACTTCTGAAAAATGATAATACTTTACATAGTTGTCTAAGGCAAGTACTTGAATACTTAACTGTAAACGCACTGAGGGGGGCGATTCGCTCCCATGTTCTTTTTTGTCTATAACTTTGCTGGAAATTAATCCTTTTAGCTCAAAAGGAATATGAAAAAACTCATTTTAACAAAAATTTCAAAGGTTTTTGGTGCAACATGCATTTACAATAGTCAATATTTTGATAGATATCGATATGTTTATGTAATTAAATTGATTGAATCATCATTGTTAAGGGTCATTGTTGTCAAAAAATGTTAGGGTGACAAAATTTTTTGCAGTGGCGAAATCGCTATATATTTTTGTACTAAAATCAGTTTTTATTGGTTTGTGGTCCCTGGGCCCAATGTAGCAATAAAATATTGACAAGAAATAGTCTGTTTTATAAAACAAGTTGCTGTGGTGAAAATCAGTGTCATATTTTCATCGGGAGAGGGGCCAGGGGTCAAACTTAAAATAAGAAAAATATGAAATTTTTATTTGGTGCTATATTTTGAATACAGTAAGACAGTAATGACTAAATATGATTGCATACAATATAAAAAGTGACCTAAATTACTAGAATAATTGATTCTGAATCCCGGACGGAAAAATTGCACCCGTTGGGGTGGGGTAAGGGGTTATGTGCTGTGAATTTTCTTATTATTTTTTTTTTTACCTTTTTTGAACTTTGATCTTGAAAGTGACCTTGAAATATATTATTATGTTACGTATTTGATTTTTGAAACATAAATAAATATTATTCATTGACTATATTTCTAATTTATTTATTCAAAAGTAAGTTTATTCAAAATTATGAAAATTATTTTAAATTCTTTTTCACCTTTATTTTTCCAAAAAATGGTGACGTCACAAATTTCTTTGCATATGAAATCGAAACCAATGCGTATGTTTTTTGGAAATTAGCAAAGATGTAGTTCAAAGGTGTATTTTCACTGTGTCAAAGGTCATTACTTTATCTTTAATAGTTTTGAAATAAAAGAGGGGGAGACCCGCGTCTCAGTGCATTATTGACATTTTATACCTCAATGCGTTTAGGGTTTACTTTGTTCTTTGAACTAAATTATATACAAATGTAATTGTTGTAACCAAGTGAAAAAAATATGTTACCAAGCGCTACCACAAATGTTTGGAGTGCCTCCAGTTGCACAGCACAGCTTTAAATATTTCAGCCTTATCTTAGCAAGCATATAGATGGTTCAGGATAAAAGTAATATATCACATGGATTATGCATTGTATAGGATAATTTCCATGGTAAAGTTTTGTATATAATCTGTAAATTTCATGTCATCTAACTCAGTATAACTACGGGACTAAACGCTATTTTAACTATTCTATCTAAATTACTCCCATTAATTAGTTATGGATTTAGATACTAATTGAAACACAATGTGAAAAATCTTTTTTCCTTTATTCGTTTTTAATGATTTTGCCATTTTTTAATTAGTTACGTTTTACTCATACGTGACGATTTGTATGTTGACCCCCTGGGTTTTGAGGAAGTCACCTTCATCTTACACAATTATTTATGCATGTACCTATTTAATCATTACTAACCCAAAGGCCTTAGCGCTTAAAATTTTGGCTGATTAATTTGATGGATAAATAATTGGCTTTATTTACGACATATCAGAGGCAGGTTTCAAGTCTTTTGAAATTGAGGATTTGTCTTCAATTACTAAATTCATTGTTGTGCACAATCCAGTGTATATGTTTACATATAAATATATCCAATATTTACACATACGCACATTCAAAGAACTCAAAATACAAAAGTGAAAAGGTGAATAGCCAATTCACTTCATTCAGTATTTGTGTATTTCTCTTGGGGCTCTTCGTTTTAAGAAACCAAATTGATATTTATGTGATAGTAAGTTTTCTTTTTCCAATCTCTTAAAGACTTTTCACTTGGCAAATGAAGTAAATGATTTATTCCATGCGTTGTTTATATCATGTTATATAGAAATTAGTTATATATTTATTGATGTAGCATGCCAAAATTGATATTTTGTTTAAATGTTTAAACAGTTTCAGTAGGATTGAAAACCTCTGGATGTTAACACTAGTTAAGATTACGTAACAGAGGTTATATTATTTTTAAAACAGCATATTTCCTTTGCCAATCGATATCTAAATTTATGTTTAGACTACGTCCAGTGATGCTGTAACGGATAGCAATGAGTCGACACTGGGGTATGATGAACGTCTTCATGCTGGACCACAAAATTCTATTCAATTCATATTCAATCTTATTTCCTATTGCTTTCTTATCCGATATCCTACAACATTAGCGGGACAATTTGCGGAAGCATTGGTAATTTTTTAAAAACTGATTGTTTACGCGAACCTATCCGCTATTTTTCTATGTCTGTTGCTCATCTCTAACTTATATATTGGGTCTATTTCTCAACCAGAAAATTAAAAATGATGCCCATAGAGTAGCTGAAATAGCCATTAATCTGCTTTTCAATTGAATTACTAGAAGTCATTTTATTTTAAAATACATTTTTTCTAAGCAAATGTTTCATGTCAGAAAATTTTGTTTCTTATAATTAGTATGCACTTTAATTTTAATGGTATGATTCAGCTTATTTGGAATTTAATATTATGCTTTTATTAATAGGCGTTTTCAATTTTCTAGTAGCCAGTCTAAGTGTAATTCAAGAATGGCCAGGTTTTGGGTAAATTTTTTTAGGCTTGAAGCAGATCAATATAAATTGATTATACCCATCTATTGCTGGCTTTTGAAAGATTTATCAAATCCATTTTAATTTTCAGATACAAAAAAGTATGTAATCTCACCATTATTTACTGCAAATATTGTCAAAAACACCATCAGACAAAATTTCGAAGTTCTGATTATCTGAAGGCAGGCTTATTTCGTATGCAATTGTTGTACTTGTTTTAAATCTCAGTGTAAAGGCAAATGGGATTAAATGAATTTAAATTAATTAAATTATTTTTGAGACACTCAAAAGGTTTCAACAGTGTTGAAGCAGAAGAACAATTTGACCGCTTCATTTGGTATTAATGAACTCCATTCTAGAGTTGCGTTTAATCACCATAAATTTTGCACCCATTGAATTAGAATATCTATAAATATTTGCTGAAGTCAGGGTATTAACAAGAATCGCATTTACCAAGTATTAAAGAGAGTAAAATACTTGGATAACTCCTTTAAGTGCACGTTTTCAAGTATTGAGAAGAAATTAAGTATTCAAGCATTTTCATAACATCAACATCAATAATCATTTTGGTTATACCAAACAATCAAAAGTTTTTCATTAGTTTGTGGATTTTGTTTCTCCCTAAGTGGCCTTATACTCCTGATTTACTAAGTAGTCTTTTAACTACTGCTTATGTAGCTGGTAAAGGCAGAATTTGCAGAATGCTGCTTGAATTTCTGTCTCTAATTTGACCACTGTGGTGGAACACGCTATCTAAAGCCCAATCGTAAGAACCCAACTTGTGAATTATAACAACAAGAAATTTTGCAAGTATTTCTGTGACGTATCAAGTATGTATTTTCAAGTATCAGTTACCCCTTTGCTCAAGTACAATATCAAGTACTAGGTTAATACCCCGGTTTAAATTTTATACTTTTGCGCTTATCTTTTAGGAATTTATTTAATTTCTTTAGTTTAGTAGATGATTTTGCTTGCTGCTTCTTATGCACATATTTTAACGTATTTTACCAATATTTAACAATTATGATGGTACTTACTAAGCAGTTAAACGCTTTTTATTTCAAATGTTTTATAGTATGAACTGCAAATCCGAAGGGCTCTAAACATTTTTCGCTCTGCTGCAAAGATCGATGGATGTAATGGGATGGACTCGGAAACGTGGCTTTATTCCATTCGCGTGCAACTTCACATATCAAGCAATTTTGTTTCTCCACTCAGCGAAAAGTTCGCCTCTAATATTTATAATGTAAGTACTTGAGATATTAGGCAAGTGATTGTATACCAAAAATTGACGTTTATGTTAAAATTCGTAATCTAAAAAGATCACATTTTTCTAGGATGTTCGATAGATTGTCTGAATTCATATCAAAGCGACAATAATATAATTAGGTAATTTCATCTATTCCTCTTTTGTCTTAAGAAATGTATGCTTTTATCCGCATAGTTAAGGTCACCTTTATAAAGGTGAAAAAAGTCGTTAACAGAAACTCATAACTAGATGTCACTATGTAACCATACTTCTAGGGAGGCATTGTTGAAGGAACACCCATGTTATGCATACTTTGAAAACTTACCGTAATATAATTCTCTACTATTTTGTCAACACATAAGCTAAGTATTGATTTGGTTTTTAAAGAGTATGAAAACAGTGGAAAATAAGTGTCTCAATTGGGAACTAAGTTTGTTCTTTACTTCCTTCTAAACGGATTCGGTTCAGTTCCTTCAGCAGCATGACATGAATTTTTTTAAATTATACAGCAAATTTTAAAATGAAGTTATCTAATATCTTAAAGTTCATTAGCATCAGGGAATTCCCATTGGCTCTTTTTTCTTTTAACTTCGAGGAACTAAGCGTCTTTTAATTTGCACTCCTTGCTTTTGCGTGTATAATATTTTTACTCTCCTTATTATTCATATCAATCCTCAACAATGAACTTAAATTTAACATTGCATCGTTTCATAGATTCTGTAATAGATGGATTTCAGAACCAATGACAGATTTTTATAACCTTTTCCAACTTCTCTGTCAGAACTTGTTAATCCCAATAGTATGTGGTCTCACCACAGAACTTTTATTAGTCATATCATTGGCATGCATTTGTTAAATTCAACAAAGAATCTGTTTACATTTTAGATACTGAGTAATTGTCAATAAAATTTTGTTGTCTAAATTTCCAGTCAATAATTTCAACTCAATTGTAAATTTATTCAAGTATTGAGATTTTATTCTTTGCGTTATTTAAGCTGTTCCTATGTCAGGGAGTTTCTATAGATTTAGTAGAGTAGTATGATCGTGGGATGGGGTCGGATTGAACAAGTACGTTTAAGCATTTGTTCTCCTTTCATTAGTATTTATTAAGAAGAAGATTTAGGAAGGGCTGCCTTTGCAAATATTTCGTCATTTTTGTAATAACTTTTTTTATCAAAAGCAATATCCTTGTATCTCTTTCTGAAAATTAATTTGAGCTCCAACACATTTTTAGCGCGCTAGCTTTATAGTTATATGTATAGTGTAATATGAATATATTGAATTTACAGGTTTTTAAATACAGTAAACCTTGTTTCTAACGAAGATAATTCTAAATATATTGTATTCCTGATTTTTGGAACATATAAATAAAACTAAAATCAAGAAGTTTTAAAAATCAACTAACAGATTGGAAAGGAAGTTAAAATAACCTTCGTTATATCCGAGGGAGGTTTATTTCGTTAAAGCCGAGGTTGATGTACTCTAATTGAAATGAAAGGGATTATGTAACTAATCGCTATAATCGACGTTTTGTTATATCAGAGTTCGTTATAACTTGAGTTCTACTGTGTAATATTACAATCATGAAGGTTAGAAGCTAAGAAAATTTTAGCCCATCCTTTAATCCTGCCTCTCTTCTGTTCAGCAGTTTGACTAGGGGCGATTTTCAGATTTTTGCAAAAAAATATTCAATGTTTCGTTTATTTGGAACATGAGAGTTACATTATTGAAACGCAAACTATTAGTTTTAAGATTTCCATCTTCTATTACTGCCTACAACTTATGGTTGTGTATTCAAAACTTTTATCATTCTCGACAGAAATATTATTTATGGTTTTGAATCTATTCAGACTATTCGCTTATTGGACCGCTTTAAATTGATTTATTGTTAAATAGCTTTTCAAACGTTAAAGTAAACCCAGATATTTTTGAAAACCTTTTCAAGCGCATATGTGGGGAAATTATTAGTAAATTTAATTGTCATTTAGTATTGTTATTTACATAGCTGATTACGACCAGACAACATTGAGCTGCATTCGTGCGGTGCGGGTATTGATTTTAAGTGTTTTATCATTTTCCCATTTGCTCGAATGATTAAGCGTGTTCTCGACTAAACGTCCGTGAACTTATTTATTTTTAATTAAGTTTTGTATGAAGTGCTTTATAATGCACACATAAGGTCACTCAGCATTGATAAATGAGACAAACATATCAGATTGCCCCAGGGATTGACCTTTGAACATACGACTGTCAATTTCTGCTTCTAAATTTTCGATGCAAAATTTTTTTTACGAGTTTTCATTGCTTCTATTAATATCAGCACATCATGTGCCCATCTGTTTACTGAAGCATTCGGAAATCCCACTTTATCACTCCGACAATGAGATTGAGCTGATAGTTGCAATGTCATTTAGAATATTTTACATTTTGCACTATGCTGTAGTTGCATGTAATTGTTATTTGTAAACCAATTTTAAAAATGTTTGGTTGTGTACAACCGTTCAGTGGCGTACGCAAGAGGAACGTGGTGGAATGTTCCCCATCAAGTCTTCAAATTTTATTTTCATTGGTTAACTAAAAACATTGTCGTCGAAAAATTTAAAATTTTAAAAACTAAATCGTACAATGCATTTTTAGTATATTTTTCAATATTTTCCTGCGTACGCTCTTGCAACCGTTAGGATTCTTAATTAATGCTTTTACAATTCATAAAATAAGGCTTATGAAATTTGCTGTAAGTATGCATTCATTGTTTTTGCTTGTTTCATATGCAAACGACAGTCGCATCATATTGTACATTGTTTGTAACAACATTACACAGATGTTCCAATTTTGGCGGGTTGCTTAAAATCGAATTGGTTTTTTTTGCAAATGCTTTGGAGCTCGACTTCATGCTTTTCTATAAAAATGCATACGCATCTCTAAACTAATATAAATATAATATATCACATTTAATACTATGTTACTATGTTTTGCTTCTTATTCTAAATAAAACCTAGCAATGTTCTAAAGTAGCGATAAAAAAACAACTTATTTTAAACCGGAGTGATTAGATCAAAACACAAAAACTTTCCTGGGGTACTTTTATGGTGAGGGAATTTCTTTGTTCTTTGTAAAAATTCCAGAGCAAAATATTGAAAATTTATCCAATATTTTCATGGAGACTTCATTCAGAAATCTTTTGAAGCACTTTCTTCCCAATTTAAAAACAACGCTGAGTTGATTGTAAATACTAATTGGTTAAACTACTTAAAAATAGCGGTATACAGTTAACACTGACTGCTTTAGTTACCATTTTTAGCTGTTCTAAAAGTAACAAATAATGCTTTATAATATTTCTTTATTACTGAATTTTAATGTTAAAATTAATTTTCAACTCTGATAAGAGCGTGCATTGACGTTTCAATTAAGAATATCATCCTGATCTAAAGAAGGAGCGGATGATTTATCGATTCGATAGTTGAGAACTGGGGTTTTTGTTTATAATCGACAATAGAATAGTTTTTAAAATTTTGTTTAGATATTTCGATAATTGCTTTTTACTTCTCAGTTCAGCATTGAATTACCCCAAACTAGGTCAGTAAGTGACATTTAACAGCTACAAATTTATTGAAGCCACATTATGACATCAGTCCGTATACTGCTTTAAATCACCATGTTATCGATATTTTGCAGTGCAGAACGCGAAAGTAATCTATCATGAACTATTTTTGTTTTCTTGGAAACAAGTATCGCCAATTTTAAATCAAATAGAAATGAGTAATAATGGAATCCAAAATCAGGTGATAATCGCCCCATGTCTACATACAAGTTTTAGAGCTTTTAACCCTATCTCGGCCGGGCTTTTTTCAGTTTTAAAACGAAAGGGTACTCCAACACCACCCCTCATAAAATTCATCCTAATCATCAAGCATCGAAACTTGGCAGAACTATAACTTAAAAAGCCGACTGCAATGCCAAATTATTTCAAAAATGTACTCCAGGACACAAACAACGCTAATATGTGGCAGGGTGGTGGCCAATGATAAACTGAACACATTGAGAAAGTACTCATTCGATGTTATCCTAACCTGACGTCCTCAAGCGAATTTATCGATGAAGATAGCAATATAACTACTAACTTTGTTTAGAAAAATATGTTTACAACTAGAAAAATAAGCAAGTTTGATTTTCATTTTATAAATTTATCTTGAATATGTCTCTTGTGTTATAAGTGCATCGCAGTTAACAAAATATTTCTTATCTGATGATAGTTCCTCACTTCAACAGAATATTTTGCTCTTTAGGGTGATTCCAAAAATTAGAATAATTTTAGTAACTTACAAATGTACATTTTATTGCTGATGCTGTCCTCAAGGATGGATATATTTGCGAGTTGTGTGAGCAAAGTCAAACATGTGTATAATGTGTTGGTATATTTTAACCTTGAAGTTTCATAGAATATTTTTACTGTTAAAGAAACAAATTTGTTTGTACAGCAAATTCAAAATGCACAATATAATGAGGTGATTTTCAATCATATTTGGAATATTCTGTTTAATGTTTCAATAAAATAGTGTTGCATATTGTATGTATATATATGAAATGTGGCAAAAATGTGGGACTTGTATAAATCTGAATGAATCTGTGGGACTCAGTTAACTAATAATAATAATAATAATAATAATAATAATAATAATAATAATAATAATAATGATGATCATAATACTTTATTTCCTGTATTTGATTTTAGGGTAAATAGGAAGATAGTGAACTATAAACTTTGAATTTGATGTTAAGCAGAATATCTGCATGCCATAGGAGCGGACTTGCGTCTGTAGATGTTTGTGGCAGCGAGGTAAGCGTATGGCACTACAATTTCTTGTGAATCGTTGCGTGGTAAGAGGGGCATCAGGAATGTGAAAAATTATTTTGGATTCTCTTAGTTGACATTTGAAGCTGTGACTCCAAATCAGAGTTTAAAATTTGAAAGCCTCTATATTTAGGAATATTTGATATAAAAGCAAAGTTTCATTTGACGCCACAGCTTATTCATTTGAGTTTACCGAAGTCCTGGTACACATTCATCTTATTCAATGTTGAGAAACTATATACGTTAAAAGACAACTTACATTTGCCTGGAAAATTAAGTTTTGTATAATACCATTAAGATTAGTTGCAATGCAATTCACTCTTCTAGTGAGATTAGTGATATGATAATCGGAACAATATGCAGACCGACGTATTATATGAAGGTAATGGAAGGAATTATGATTGAGTCTTTCTTAATAGGCTGATTAACTACACTTTTCAATTGTAGATTATGGCTGGGAGGGAGTTAAATTTTCTTTAACGCTTTAATGCGTTAAATTTTTACAGTTTAATGCGTTAATATACGATAATTTCCATTTTATTTTAAATTCAATTACATGGAAATTAACGTATAACAACGCATTAACATGTAAAAATTTAACACTTTAAAGCATTAAGGAAAACATATAATTTAAAGAATACAATTCTCATAAAGTTGCTAGCTTTCAGACATAAATAATTTATGAACCAAAAAGCAAAAAAAATATTGACTCAGAAGGCTATTTAGTTGTCATTTGCAAGAAAAAATTGGTTCCATCAGTATTGCTTAAGACCTTACTGAAAATTAAATGCTAAGACATCAGTTTCCAAATGAATACAAGAAATTCCTCCTAGTGTTAACATTCAGCGCATAGCGTCTGATTGTCCCCTAGCGAGAAAGCGCCGCACTGCAACGCATGTTCACCTGCAGGTCAAGATCATTAAATTCTCGCCATGTAGGTTGTTTCTGCTCTTGCAAAGTAAACAAAAATATAAGATTTTTTCAAGGAAATCACTGTAATAATAATTATTTAACATTAATGCACCTCTCCAACGAAAAAGCAATAATAAATGTGGTAAATGTTTGCACCGCGGGAAAGAACTATTTTCACTGAACCATGTTTTAGCAATGCAACCAATGCTACAAAAACATTCAACAATAACAATAATATTGATGAAAAAACATTTTTTAAACAGTAGTGGACATATGTGTCGTTCACTCAGCTAGCTTAAGGTTAAATGATACATTTGCAGGTTGCAGGTCCAGATACCATTTGATCCAACCCGACCCAACCTGCAGGTTGAGCCGTCCGGCTCGCAGCCCTGAACGGCACCAGAGAAACTATTTATTTTCATTAATACGTTAATGAGTTAACTATTCTCAGCCCTGCTGCTGATTCCAAATCCTCTGTTGACTAAATGCGGGCTCGCAACTTTGATGGCAAATTTTTCTGTTGAGAATAAAATAGTGTCGACGCAGTATGCATATGACGAGGGATCATCATTAGCAGAGGAGTTTAAAATTGCATGAAGAAGACGTGTCTCATCTGAGTACTTGCTTACATCCGCACGTTCATCCACTCATTGGTCCTCCCTGGGGCAACTCCAAAAGGAATGGGTGTTAAATCACTATTGATATCATCACAAAACTGGATGCACTGACGCAATTCACGTATATATAAATGAAGGGAATTGAACATCGAATTTCAAGTTAAATTGTTACCAATGTTACTCAACAATTTAGCTTGCAGAAGCCTATTAATCCCTTGATATTTGTTGTTTCTGACTTGTCAAGATGACTTAAAATAAATTCAATTGGTGTGTAACAGAATATCAGTAAACAAATCTACCATACTCATTTAAATTAAAAAGGATATAGACTTTTTCTGCTCTTAATGCAGTTATTATGCAACTGTACCTAACTTAGTTACTGTAATGGGACGAAATGTTGAACGAGGCTGACTCGTTTCAAGCTCTGCTCTGAACGTGATAGCTTCTGAGAACGCATGACAGTTAAATATAGATTTTCATTCTATATATCGATGTGTTTATCTATTTTTATAGTTAATAATAAAATGTAGCATTCTAGTGATAATTACGCAATTCCCTCTTTCTCTAGCTGTTAAGTAAGCGAGCACTAATTAAAACCCATTTTACATAATTTTTTTCTCAATCTAACTAAATTCAGTAGGCAATCTAACAGTCTTGTATACAGAAAATCACTAATGCTTATATTTATAAAAGGCATTTGATTTTAACTATATGCATGTATATATCCTCACTCTTTAGTCCCTCTTTTCTCAAGGTAAGTTGAATATATTTACATATTATAATCAGATGGTTGACCTTTATCATCCTATGTATTCATGCTTCATTGACCTTCATTTCTTGTTTATAATTGGACAGTTTTTTTATATTAGAACATTTCGCAAAAGTTATTGTTATTTTTTTGGTAAAATTCTGTAGATTTTCATATACGAACAGCATTTCTTCCCATTTTAAGCATCCGTTATTAATTATTCATTTTTAAGAAAATGCAGTTAAGTTCAATCAAAAGAGTGAAATACCTGCATTAAATGTGAATGCTTTCCCATAGTTTACTATAAGAGCTTGTAACTATTTAACAGCAGGTTATATTTTTAGTGAGATTTAATTTCGATGTTTTATCACAATTTCCGATAATTTAGATGTATACTACTTGTGCATTTTATTAAAATTGATCAAATTTTCTCATCAAATAACACATTCACAAAGGGTTTCTCGACAAATAATGCTTTTTGGTAGTGGGTGAATTGTGCATATGCCATTTTTCCCCTAATAGACTTACATGCCTATGTGAACTTTCAAATGGTGTTTAAATAAGTTGAAATTTCTTTAGTTCATAGTTCTCATAGTTCTAAGTGACCGGCGAAATTTTATGTTGTGATTCTTTGATTTTTTTTTACTAATGTCGCCTTCGTAAGTGGGTTATTCTTTTCCAATAAGTTTTTGAGGAAATTCCACACATTTTCCACCAAATTGATATCTGCAGAATTTGGTTGCCATTGCAGAATTTGAATGTCGTTTTCAGACATGAAATATTTTGTTTCATTAAAAGTGTGAGTGGTTGCGCCATCTTACTCAAATATACAGCAGTTGAGGTATAAAACATTTGCATATAGAACAAACTCCAGCACAATTTCTCAATATTTTTCCTGGTAATCGTTCCTTCAGGGATAATTTTCAAATATAATCCTGAATATGACATTGCCTTACCTCAAACCATAACTTTTGGACAGAATTTTGGCTATTTTTCATAAGCCTTTCTTGCTGACTACTGCGCCAAACCTTGACTTTGTTTCGATGCAGCTGAAAAATTCACTCATCTGAGAGAGACGTTCTGAAAACTATAGCTTTGCCAAGGTTCTGCAAAACTGCGTCGTTTTTCCTCATGCAAATCTGTGGTATTCGATAAAATTTTCAGCAGTTTCTCTTTGTACCCGATATAGTCAATCTCCAATTCACTTTTGAATCGTGACCAGAACTTCCATTCCTTTCTGTGAACTTTTGAGCTTTCGCGCTTCCAGAGAAAATGGGAATTTTCAAAGCTAAGTTTGTCAATCTGTGATTTTCATGCCCCGAAATTTTCGCAGCTTTTCTTTTAAGTGATTCACCAATTGCTACAACCTAAATGTTTCTGTAGAGAGTAGTTGTTGGCATGCCTAGTGCTCTATATAGAAAACTAAAGGCATGGGTGACTTTGTGATACAAAAATTCAAATTGTCTCATTTGTTATACATGACTAAATTTAACACAAGCAAAATTGGTATTTGGCGGGTGTTTTAAAACGCAAATTTACTTACAGTCGCTAGTTTCGTTATTCTATGCTCTACAAATCCCACTCATATCATATTTCTATCAGGACAGTCCAAAAAAGGTATTAACGAAAACCAAACTACCAGTTTTTACGACAAGGTATATGTTGAAGCTAATTGCTCCTTCCCAGTTTTTCGACTCAACAACCCTGGTATTTTCGCTCTACTATATATATATATATATATATATATATATATATGCTAATATCTGTTTGCTTCCATGATTGCCACCTGTCTTTTTAATTTCTTATTGATTGACAGAAAGATTTTTCTCCTAGCAATATAACGAAAAATTTAAATTGAAAAAAGTAAAAGCATGGCAAGAAAAATATTGCAATGGGAGACTAAACAAATTCTCAGTTAGCGTGAAGAAATACGATGTCGCAAATTATTTTACAAAATCTGTAGTAGTCAGGGCCGTGGCTAGGGGAGGGCCAGGGGGCCATGGCCCTCCCTGTTGGGCCACTGTGTCCCCTTCCTTTTGGCATCCTGGATACAAAACTCCATAGTATTAATTCTAATATTCTCTAAGTTAGAGTGAATGTCTTTTAGTTGAAATATACACAATACTAATGTAATTCTATTAAAAAAATTCAATGAAAAAGTGTGAAACTATTTCATATCAGTAAAACTATGATTAATTTATTGAACTTTCCGGACCCATGCCCCCCCTTAAATTTCAAATGCAAGCCACGTGCCTGGTAGTAGTATGCTAAGAAGTGCTTCGCCACTCGCAACGTCATATACAATGAACTTATTGAGGCTATTTCCAATCAATTTTTAGCAAATGTAATAGCTTACATGCAAGAAATTTGCAAAGAATCCAATTGTATTAAAGTTATAAAAATCATAGGAGAATATAATGTACAAGAATTTTCTAGGTTCACAATATATTAATAATTCAAAAGTTTAACCTCTAACAATGACATAAATTAGTTGTTATATTCTTAATAATTTTCGTAAAACCAAACTTTTAATCTCCTTTTGCACTGCTTATTTAATTAATAATAATACTCATAGTCGGGGTTTTGGAATTTACAATTTCATCACAACTAGCATTTCATTTCCATGTCTTTATAGTTGTTTATATTTTTAGAAGTTTCCATGAAAAAATTCGTACACGTAATTTTCACCGGAAGTTCAATGAATTCATTTTAGAACGTAGATGTAGCAGCAGTTTCCAGAATAACCTTAGTTTATATGCGTCTTATAAACTATGTTATGCTTTTCATAAAATTTTAAATAACTATAACAACAATGATATATTACTCTAGCAATAGTAATAATTTAGACCCTTCTCGTCAATGTATTAATGGCGCATCTCTATGTGAGTCTACCTATTGGCATTTGGGATCAACTTCAAGACACCCTTTCAAAACATTGTATTAGCAAAGTGTTGATTGATGAATGGGGGGTAACTATTTATTTTATTGTCTCAATAAGAATATATATATATATATATATATATATATATATACTTATACTGTTTTAGAAATTTTCGCTGAGTCACACTCAGGGCGTTTTCTAAAGAGACAGAGTGCCAAACTAAGGCCGCCCAAGTTTTCTAGAAAACATCAAAAAAATTAATTGTAATTTTATGTAACCGTTTTTAGGCATATTACATAAATTCAAAAAATATTGAGTTGAAATTTTCCATTTATATGGGGCTTAACTATGAAATATGAAACCTATATATATATATATATTATATATATATATATATATATATATATATATATAACGTAGACATTGGCAGTAAGTAGATATGAAATCTGTTACATATTTTACGTTAATGTGCTGTGTTAACGGCAAATCTGCTCTACGTCCCTCCCTAGTTATAATGTTAATACTGTCACAATTATGGAAGATCTTTTTTACAGAACGTTAATTTATGTAAAATCCTGCCTATTTCCACTTGAAGAAAACAGTTGAAATTCTGCTCTTGCTGGAATTCTAAACATTTAAAAATGTAACAGTGGAATTGTTTAGAAATTGAAACAAAATTCTTTTTCCTGCTCTGTCCACTGCTTCACTCATAATTTATTAGCGTATGAGGAATATTATCATTTGTCTTGCTAATTCCCACTGACAGTTCGATTTAATTCAATAACTTTGCCTCGTTAATTTAACTCAACATTGACTGAAGTTTCAACATTGCATGTATTTCGTACCATTTTGAAAACACCATCAACCGTCTAGACTGAAACATGACTTTAACTACATGTTACAATATATGTAGTTAATTTAAAAGTAACTTCGCACAGCATACGTTTCTTCATGAGAAATATTATTTTTAATATTTCTGCTGATTAAATTTTGTTTTAGAATTTAAAAGACTAAAGAGTATCTTATTTAAATCGTACGTTAACACATTTTAATTTAATAAAAAACAAAGTTCATTGATATATACATGTACATATGTACCACGATTATTGTGAGACGTTCAACCTGAGTATTATTCATCGAAAATTCGCCAAACTCCATTTTCATTCATAGCAAATGTTGATTATTAATATTTCCTTCGACTTAAATCTCTTTTTAAGAGAAATTTTTTATTATAATTGGTTATTAAAGCGACTTTGTACATTCAAACTACAATTGTATATTCAAAAGTAGGCTAATTGTTTCTATAGTCAGCACAATGTCATCGTATCGAACATATATTTGGAGTTCAATGTTTTCCTGTGTTTAAAATTTACAAAGCTTGTGTACATTTATTTTAATGATTTTTTTATAGAAGGGTATGCGTATGGAAAACCTACTTTTCACCATTTTTTATCTGTAGAGATTGCCCATAAATAGTCGATGCTTCCATTGAGAGGATTGAGTTTTCTGGTATTCGCCTCGCAGAAATCACAATACAGGCCTCACTCTTGACTAGCAAGCACACCTTAAGGCGGTTTTCTTTAGTAGCCGTACTTCGAAATGCTAGTTTCAATCCTGCTATATCCACTTTAATTGCACCACGCTTACCACCGCATTCGGGATTTTCTCAATATTGAATACGCTACTTGGTTGGAGATTCTGAATGCTCTCATTCAATTTTGAAGCAATACCACTTTTGTCGCGAGATTTTGTAGAAGTGTGTCACTTGGTTCGTCTTTGAGTATCAGCCAGCAGTAACCTGGAGCATATTCTACGTTTATTTCTGAATAATTTCAATATTGTTTTAATTGCTTTTCACAAAGGACATGTTTCCCTACTGCTTCGTTCAAACCACGTGCAAATAAGATTAAACGTATCTATTTTAACCCTAGGCATTTATCAATGCTTATGATAATTCCAATCCCTATTTATGTAGTTTTAAATTTCATGCGGACATTCTACGAAATATTTACGTCACTTTTTTATTCGCAGCAAGTGTTAGAAAGTTATCGCCGAATTAACTCTTGAATGTGTTGTTTCTTACCCTTAAGCAGCCTGGTTGCTTTTAAAAGGATAAATCGTTCAATATTTTCAAAAATTTTCTCTAATCCCATTAGAAAGTTCGAAAATCATGTACATGTATTGGTGAACATTCTGAATGTATTGCTAAAAATTTTTGGTGTTCTGTCTGAAGTACTTGGAGAGATTAACAGTGTTTCTTTGAAAATTCTGAATTTTTAAAAAAAGATTTACATTTTCTCCATCCTAGTGTTCAGAGGAGCATTTGCAAATGCAACGTTCGTTGTTTTAAACATATAAGTATTCCTAGGCTGCTTAAGGTTGACAAAAAATGAAATTTCACTTTAAATACAAGTTTTTGCCTTTCACTGTTGCTTGTCTACCAATTAAGTCCATTTCAAGCTGTTAATGAAAGTAGAGAACAAAAGAGACTAGTAGCACAGTCAAAGCCGCTAGAATACTTTATGGGATTGAAAGCCTCATCGCTTGTAAATACTTCACATCTTTATTTTTGAAAAAACTCTTCAAAATTTCAAAACACTTTTAAAACAATTTCAGAAAATTCACTACTGCAAATTCCAAATGTGTGGGTAGTCAAGCATGTGGAATTTCAGCTTCGCGTTCGAGGAAATTACGACTACATCAGAAATAAATTTTTATTACATCATATTAATTTTGGAGACTTATATATTGAGATGAAAGACTTGAAATGTAAGATTCAGTGCAGTAGATATATTTTCAAACTAATACAGAATTTTTTATATCTTTATCTATGATTTGTAACAAGGCTGTACTTTTACCCATTTTCGAAGAACAAAATTAAATGAAAAAATATTTTTTATTTTTTAATTGTCCTCCATAAATAACAAGTGGAGAATAAAGTATATATTAATATAATAATTTTTTTGCTTAAAAGTTGTTCTCAATACTACTAGTTTTCAATTGGAATTAAAGCTTTTGGTATAAGTTTGACATTAAAAAATGGTATAAGTGAATGTTGTGGTTGACTTAATTTGGGAAAAACTAGAAGCATGCCCTTTTATCCAGAAATTTGTAAACATCTATTACTATATTTGTATTTTACGCTATTATGCGGAAAAGTGAATAGTTTTTCTTTGTATTCATAGATTAGCATCAAAGTAGGAAAATTGAATTTCCTATAAAACCCAAACTACTTTGCAAATCAATATTAGCAATCATCATTTTCAAAAACAATCACATTTACTGGAATACAGATTCATTTTTTAATACGCTGCATCGCAGCTTTGGTTGTACGCAATTTTTATTTTTGAATTGAGGTTGATACCATTGTGCTGCATTGCACGCTATTTCTAAAAATATGAAAATATTTTTAAAAGTTTTCCATTGGTAACAAGTAATTCTCCGGTCGAATAGTCACTAGCATATAAATCCATTAAACAATAAAATGTTGGAAGTTTTATAGTACTAACCATTTTGCTAAATACAAGGGTATGTGCTTTGAATTTATTCACTTTACCTGCTTTTTATTACAGCAGCAATCCGGAAATGGTTGTTATGAGTTGAACAAATCTCAAGGAATTTGCCAACATTCAGGGAAATTCTAGCAAGTGAAAATGACGACAATTTGTTGTTGATTTTCGCACAGCGATATGCTTTGACATTTTTAAGCATGCTTCACATTTATTTCCCATTACTTTAGAAAAAAATCATAATCGCTTCTATGAAGCAACATTCAATGAGTACTTAAATTAAATTCATTTTATCTTGTGCCATGATTTTGCTATAATATATTATTCTCTAATTCTAAATGCAATTCTCCTAAATATCATTAACATTCTTTCTAATATTGTGAAACCATTCGAACAACTAATTACCATCCATCTCCCTCTCTGAGTTACCTGGAATTAGTTGTGCGCTATATTTTCTAACAGATCGTTGATAAAATTTATAGGTTTATTGAACAAGACATGTTGTCAATCGAATTTCAATAAATATAAAAGACATTTCATAATGGAATAGCGTTTGAACTCGAAATTAGTAAATGCTTCGGATGATGTGTTTTCCTACTTGAGCACAATAAAATATGTGAAATATTTATTAAGATACTGAGTATACAGTGTGTAAAAGGTGCTCAAAGACTATTTTTAGCCTTGTAATGTTCTAACCGTAATTAGACATTTTAAATTTTGGGATCTATTAAGTTGTTATTTAAAGCTGTTTTACTTAAAATTCATTGAATAAATGCTTTTCTCCAAAGAATGCCATATTTTGACAAAGCATACAGCTGTTTAATATTTTAGATATGTATAGAAAAATATGTAATCTCTTCTATTGACGTTAATAATAACTACTGAATTTTATTTCTATTTGATGTTTATAACGCTTTGTGGTTATTTTGATGTAATATGATTCTTAACAGTACTATTATACGAGTTTGAAACGGAAATTCATTACTACAAGCCAGTGTATTTGTATAGAAATTTGTATCAGAATTAGTTATAACCTTCCACATCTAGATGTATGTTCTTTAAAGATGTAGTTATCAAAAAATGTTTCAATCTTGACAATTACTAAGTTTCTCATAAGAAACCAACTCTATTTGCATTATTTTCTATAAAACTTTGCCATCTTTTCATTTCACTTTTGAAATGTATAAACAATCATTTTTGTATAAAAATATTCGTTCTCATGCGGGGGGGGGGGGGGGGGGGGTCTATCCTTGAATTTTTAGTAGAGTTATTAATTCTCAAGATTTCATTAGCAAAAAATTGTGAGAAATATTATCACTAGACCATCTGAATTGACCAATGTAATTTTACCTAAGGGAAATTCCAAGTCTGCCACTGTTCTTTGTAATAAGTCAAAAATTTTTCAGTTAAAATGAGTGTTTTTTTGCTTATTTCAAATTTGTTACAGTTAATTGAATGTAGAGTATCAGTGCAAGATTGCCTTTAGCAAGATGATTTGAAAAAGGCTATTGTTTTTTTAGCCAGCGCCATCGGCCTAAGTTCAGCTTTTCAGAAAATCTTCCCTTAATTTTATAATTTTAACAATAAAATTTCGCTTAGTTAATATGCTGTGCAAACAGTGTAACTTGCCCCCGCATAGCCAATATTCGTTCCGCATCCACTGTTTTCAACCGTAAGTCAGCTGAATATATTTATACTATTTAGTATGTTTATATTGTTTATATTAGAAAATGATATAATTTAATAGTGATAAAGAAGGTAATGAAATTTTTGTATAGTTTTGCATAGCAATTTCGTTTGCACCATTTTGCTATTTAGCCTAACGCTTAACATTGTTGCACAAATTGCTTTTGCTAATTGAAGAGATTTCAGTCCATTTCTTAAAATTCGATATAATTACACACCGGGTTGCTCGTTGATTAACCTCATTGCATTTTACAACAACTGCTTTAATTAGTGATGTGTTACTAACATTCTTAAAATAATAACTTTAGAGGAATTGTGGTTGACTTAAGGTTAAGATTCTCCAGTTTAGTTTGGCCTTACTGTCTATTTTCTAGCTTTACATGTATATATGTTTTAGAAATGATGTTAGTTTAGGTTGCTTAAGTTATTTATTCTGTTTCTAAGGCGAAAGTTTATAATATATTTTCTATGGTATTCAAATAGCTTTTGTTTTTTTGTAAAACAAACATTTTTCGTATTCTACTTCGGATGACATTTATTGAAACAATATTTACAAAAATAATTTGTAGTGCACGTGACTAAACTTTGGATTTTGGCAATTCATTTGGAATGTGAATTTGATCGATCTCTTTTTCACGAACATTTTTGTGATACAGTTTTATGGCAAATAGGAGACTGATTTCCCCCGCAAGCAGTGTGGAGAATGTAGCTATTATGATGTACATCTGCAGATGGTCAGGAAGATAGACAGAACAGAAAGACGTGCTCGTGCATAACGATTTTGAATTGGACACCCAACTCTTACATGCTAAGTCAAATATTTTCCCATATAGTAATGGCCCAGGGATCATGCCTAAATACAAAATCAACATCATTTTCAACCTAGTTGTTAACGTAATGATTTTATCCATTTCAATAGACAATCGCCGCTATTCAACAATTATAAAAATGTAAATACTAGTAAGTCTAAAAATTGTACTGTGTGCATTTTCTAATTTTTTGTCGTGTTTATTAAGTATTATACTTAATTTTATAGTTTCTATATAATTTATGTGTAAACAGGGTGCAAACAAGGGGGGCAATTGAATAAATCTTTATTATCCTGAAAATCAATATATATATATAGTATATACCGTGCGTTTTTAAATTCCGGTGAATTTTAAACGTATATTTCGGAAATATAACAAAATTTAATCAACAAAGAAAACATACATTATTAACAGTTATGAGTTAGCATTAATTGTTCAAATAATGTTTTCGAGGTGACTACCTTCATTTTCAATACAGGTTTCCAGTCATTCGAGCACAGAATCACAAGCATTTTGAAACATTTCTTCTGTCATTGATTCGTATGCTTCAATAATTTTCTCCTTCAGTTGTTGCAAACTTTGAGGTCTAGCCTCTGCATAAACCTTGTTTTTCATCCAGTCCCAGACAAAGAAATCCAAGAGGGATAAGTAGGGACTTCTAGGAGGCCAGCTAAACTCAGTTCGTTCACTAATAACACCACAAGGAAAAAGGGTTTTCAATGCTTCAAGCAATGTATTGGCCGTATGTGGTCTTATATGGTTTAAGTTTTAACTCTCCCTTCATAATTTTAATCGGCCAACACTTGCAGCGACATTCGAGGTGGTGGGAAGCTGACCCAGGTTTTTCAGTTGCTGAATTGCCTCCTCGACTGCCACAATATCATAAATGCTTATAGAATCGCCTCTTCCACTTCTTTGTAGATCTGACACTGTGCCATACTCTTCAAATTTATTGTCAAGTCGTCGAACTGAGGTATCACTCGGGCGATCTTCTTTGCATTTAATACCATGTTTTGTACAGTACTGTTTAATGGCTGCAGTTACTGATTTTTGGCTGGCATAATATATCATCAACATATCGATTTTCTGGCTCATATTCATGGTAAACAAAATCCAAACATATATACTACCGAGTGACCTAATGATTCTTGAAATATTTTATTGAGTATTTTTAAAAGAGACTTTTGAAATTCACCGGAACTTTAAAAACACACAGTATATATATATATATATATATATATATATATATATTTAAAAATGCATTTATTTTAATTTAAGGATTGCAGATTTTTATAACAGTGATGGAGCCTCAACTATTTGAGATGCCTTTTGAAGAGGAACATTCTCACATACTTAAAATGTATTTGAAACCATCACCCTGTGGCCATCCCAGAGAGATCTTTGGTGACCAAATTGTATCCTATTGTTAGTGCAGATGTTAAGAGAGTCTTTTCGAATATCACTTATATTTTTTCGTCAAGTTTATTGGTGCTTCATTTAAAATATCATATGATAATTTCATGGAATAATGTGTCGTAATTGCAGAAAAATTAAAAATAATGTCATGAATATTTTGTTATTTTACATACTTCTAACCCATTTTCGACCAATTTTTATATGCATTTGTAATCCTATTTTATCAATATTAGGATTTAATTTAAAACTCAAACAATAACATATCTATCTAAAATATATTTATATTCTTGTACTTATAAAATAGATCCTATGCTGGCGAAATTCATCCAGAATTTTGCTTAAGAAATACGCACTGTAGCAGACAAAAACTGACAGTAGTATAGCATTGTTTTAAGTTGTAAGAAAATAACTTGCCCCCTCTAAAATTTGAAGTTAGTTGCGCCTGTAAAGTATGATGCAATACAATGTTTCGCATAAGGATAGTAGCTAACCTTTAACTTCTTTGTGTACTTTTAAAAGTACAAACCGTTTTCTAAATTGTCAAGGAATTCTCCTCAAGGTTATTACGAAATTTGGAAATTGGTGAACATGTAATGTTGAAAATTTCTAGTAAGGTGTATTGCTGTGGCTGAGGCAGTTGAAAATTTCGAAATTTACAAAATTGATTAAATTTTCTCATTAACTAGCGTTCATAGCAATCGACTACAACTACATTATATATTAATTCTATTCCCTTAAACCTTGGAAATTTATGAATTTTAGAAGGAGTGTGAATTTTATATTGTGTTCTTTTTTAATAAAGTTTATAAATTCTTACCAAACATTCTAAAGAAGACCCATTGTAGCCCAATCGAGATAGACCGTAAATCATCCTCTACCAGTCTGAGAAGAGCTATGACTTTTGGTACAGCGATGCAGCTACCGAAAAAGAAGAGAAAAAAGAACAAAATATAGCCAGGTAATCTCCGACTGCAGTCCTGATTACAAGCACCCATCGTTAACGAAGAATAGCACCTTTCTTTATCCTAAAAATGTTTGCAGTGATGATTCTATTCGTATACAACCTTTTTGCAAATTTCTTTAAAATTTCAGAGGCATTTAAAAATATTAACCTTTCGGAGACGTCAGTACGGTTTTTTTACGAAATGGTATTTCACACATGCATATTTTTTTCATATAAGGAACAGGTTTCACTTCATTTTTATCCTTATTGTGCGCTTTCTGGAAAGTACTTTTTTATTGTTATCACATAGTTCCGTCTTGGTTCCTAGAACGCTTGAAACAAAATACCAATTGATTTAATTGTGAAACTGTTCATGTAAATTTACTAAACAGAAATCTCAATTATTGAGGATTGCGCAATCCAATAGATGGCAATTTATAATTTGTGCGGTATAATTTCCAACGCCATAATAACTGGATAATCTGTCAGCCATTTTTATTTATTAGATTACGGTCGGTCAAATAATCATTAAAGATTAAATTAGTAGAATATTTTAACATCATAAAATCAATTGTTTTAAATCATTAATTTAAAGCTTGGTTTGGATAACTCTGCCAAGCTATTAGGAAAATTTACTTTTTACGACGTTAGCTTCCACATATTTCGGTATTGATGTGTAACATTTGTAATATGGTTCTACTCAAAGACTACTTAAGTAGTCCTTGGTTCTACTTAAAAAAATTAATTCTATTAAGGCTGTTCAAAAAAATGTACCGAACACTTTCCCTATGGATTCATGTTAATTTTAAATCTGCGTTTTCATTTGACTCTTTGGAATGCTTGAAACAACATAGCTTGAATGAACTATATTAGGCATAGTCAAATCGATAATTTTGGCGAAGCTGTCAGATATAGTTAAATTATACTACGGATCGTATTTTCAGTTTTACAATATTGCACTTACAATATAGAAAGTGTACATTATTTAATAAGAATCCCCGGAAAAGATCAAATAAGGAATAAACAAGTTCAATGTTATCACACGTTTTTCCTAATTTTGTATATATTTGCTACGCGATGCGAAGTTGTAGTATGTGGAATGGTGGGAACCGGATACCAGGGTTAGAGTTAGTCATTCTAAATGCATTTTAGTAAGGCGAACATTATTATTGTTCACCTTGATTGTTAGTGACTAAAGAACTTGTCACAAAAGAATGTGGAAAAAAAGAGTTTTTAAGTACCTCAACTGTGAATAGGCACGTTGTATTATAAAACAAATGGATATCATAAGCGCTTTCTACTCGTCAATTACTGTGTACATGGTGCTCACGTCTAAGGACTTTTTAACAAGATTAGAAACTTAGAAAGGCTACTTGATTTTTGTTGGCGTGACCAGATCTGCCTAATATACACACAATGTTCAAAAACCGTTCAAACTTTTTTCAAATTATGCAAATTTGCTATTACTAAATATCGGTGCGCTCCTTACTAATTATCTGTACAATTAAACTCATGTAATTGCTTCACAAATGAATTTTTTGAGTAACTAGAAATTAGTTGGAAATTTGTATTAATGGTGTGATTCATGAAATATTACGATACTATTTATGCGATGATATGCTAGTTATGGTGTATGTATCTTAATAGTGATTCACCTAGCACTATACAATTTTATGCATTTGTACTATTTCTTGTAACAGCAGGTTTCCTCGTTAAAATCACTGATGAAATCTATGAATCTCTTCAGAATATAATTACAGCTTCACCATCTGCAAACAGTTATCAATGAGATTCAAGTCTAGGTTGCAAGAAGTCATAGAAGTTTACAATAATATATATATATATATATATA
>CABFPE010000037.1:621480-642839 GCA_900660155.1 Hofstenia miamia | reverse complement strand
TATATATATATATATATATTAGTGATGTGCTGGTACCGATTCTACCCACCCATACCTGCGCGTACGGGCGGGTGCGCATAATTATTATCGGGTATGCATTTTTTCATTTCACATTATAAGTATTGTAAACAAGGTTTTTTTCAAACGCATAAATGTTATTTATAAATAGTTGAAAATTTGATATATAATGAATATAAATTGTGTTCGAGAATTTTAAATTCCTAAATAGCAGCAAAGAAAATTTTATTCTCGGGTATGGACGGGAACGGGTAAAAAGTTTCGTTTATCGGTGTGTGTTGCTAATAAAGTGTGTTTTGTTGTGCGAGTGAGGTATTAAGAAACCTTTAACCACATCACTAGTATATATACAGTCCTAAATTTTTCTTTGTAAATTAAAGATCTATTTAGTTATAGTCTTCAATACAAATACTATAGAATAAAAATGCTTTCTATAGTCTCATACTTGTAGGTCACGATTGTTTCTTGCTTGTATTAACTCTTTAAATGAAAATGGTTTTGTAAGATTTTCCGTTATTGGCATATTTCTAATAGCATGTTCGATTACTTGTAATTTAATTTTGCTTTTAAGTGACATCTTTGAAATGTGGAATATATTCATCGTATTAGAGATCTTTCTTTCATTTCACAATGTTCGTTAATAAAAAGGATAACGCAGTCGAAAAATGCATCATATTTACCTATAATTCACTATAGAAGACTCAGCTTTATGCTCAAATTTGAATGTAAAACATTGACTTTTTGTGACTCTAAATTTGCATTCTAAATTCCTCGTAATTTTGGTAAAAATACTGCTAATTTCTTATATGACTAGTTTTCCATCCACCGTAGTAATTGTTATTTTAAGAATTTTATCTAATAAATATGATTAAGAATCTTCATGAGATTTAAATTGTCATTTTTCTAAACGATTTCCATGGATTTTGTTAAAAAATATTTGTTGTTTTCAATTTCGCTGTAGCACATGTATATGATTTTCAGAGTAGATATTTTTCTCGATTTTAGTATTTTATTTTCAAGTTCAAATCAATTGTAACATTGCGGCGAAAATTAAGAAGTAAGATTCGGAGGATTCAAATGTTCGTCTAGACTATAACAAAAACAAGACTCACAATAATGTCGCCAATAGAGATATATTGTTTCTATGCCCTATTAGCGCATGTCTAAGATATTCATTTCTATAATGACAAAATATAAATTAAAAAATAAGATTCTGGTTTTCATAGAGAGCTTTGGGAAAATACGTTAGCATTTCGTTTTGTTCAAGGATGACCTCATCTTGCGTTAGAAAGGTGATTATTTAGTAACCTTCCTTGATAACTGATTGTTGCCGCTAAATAACTTTTAACTATTTTTTAAATTCCAAAGATGCGATGATGGCCTTCAAACGCTCGGGCTATAATTCCAATCTCCAACTGAATAGCAAACTTTGGAGTGTTTGTTGCGCCTCTAAGGAATAGCCATGAATGCTCTTTGTTTAAAACTATTAATTAAATATATTATGCAAAAAACTGTTTTTACAATATTTTTCTGCTTTCTATTTCTTTTGGTATATGTTTCTTTGTATTCATGAATATTCGTCTTTATTAGAGTTAGGAATCATTTGGCAAAAATTAGGCTTATATAATACATTTACATTTTAAAATGCTTACATTACGTCAGTCATTGTGCCATTGTGTATTGATTCCATGTTATAGTTTGGTCGCAATAGTTCTGCTGAAGCGAACACAAAAGACCCTATTGCAATGATTAGCGCTCCAACCGCTAATAACACGGGTTTACTCGTTTGTCTTCCGAAATGACTAACTGGAACTACGAATATTAGCACTGCCATGTGATAAGAACCCTAAAAACGCATAATCAGTTTTTGTTTATGTCAAGCACCAGTAACGCAATCATTTATATTACAATCTTATTACAATCGCAACCCTTTTAAGCCTCTGACCCCTCAATGCTATTTCCAATATGATGGCTACCATAACGAAATATTATTTTCTGTCATGCATTTTGTAAACTAAAATGGTCGCTCAATATTTAACATATTTGGTATATTTTTAAATGACTTTTCCATTTCAAAGCAAAGATTCAAGTTTCTAATAACATGCGAAATTCGACTGATTGATTGAAAAAATTGCATAATTCCGAGAAACTAGGCAACCCCTGCTAAATTGTCATTCGATCCCTGAAGGGGTCGCGACACACAGGTGGAGAATTAATCAAGCGCATGAGGAATTTTTATCCACAACTACTTATGTTGCCATGACTCATTAAATGGAATACTTGGTTTCTTAAATATAAGGATAATAGTCGTATAGATCGTGCTCCATACTGTTATTTTACCACTAGACTTTACTTATAATTTAGGGGGATAGGATCCCCGTTGACATTGATGTTTAAGTTCGCATTGTAATTGGATTAACTTCCATTAATTATTCGGAATTTTACTCCATTAAAATGCTTGTTTTCTTATAGGGAAATTCAGTTTGAGTTAATCCTACAATATAGGACCACTTACTACTGTGTTTGGATTCGTAAAACTTACTATTCCAAAGTGAAAGGGAAGGAAGCATATTATTCTGAATAAAATCATACATAGTTAATTTCATAAAATTAGTATAAAAAACGGAAATATTTACTGTACCTCTACAAATCCTGTGAAAGTGGATGAGAACTGGAAGAGCTTTTGGAGTGTGGAGTAGCTGCTGTTGACGAAGCCCGTTGTTAGAGAAGATTGGATAGCAACGAGGAGACAAACCACAAACAAGCACCATTCCGGTCTTTGAGTGAATGGTGTTCGTTTGATCTCTACCTCACCCATTCTGCCTACTAAATTATCTGTTTCATTCGTTTATTATACACCATCTGCGATGTAAATATTTATTTTACTCTGGCCTAATGAATCAAAATCGATAGATACAGTACACCACAATAGTAGTGCAGTCTTTGCAGGTATATTTCTCTACCTAATCCATATAATATAGTTAAAAAAACATCACTTCTTCTGCGGGTGTTGGTGCGAGGAGTGAAATGTGTTGAAATTAATGAAAATACATCTTTCTTTATTTTAGTTTGAGACACTGTGTACTGAAAGCCGTGCTCCCTTAATTTGTATTATTTGCGCATTTAGGTCACATCATTTAAACTGGAGCACGACTTTTATCGATGCATGCGTAATTATTTAATGTCTAAATGATGATACTTAGGAATGTTTAACAACGTTTATATTATTTTTGAATTTTTGGTTTATAGTTTTCGTTATTTCAAAATCAATGTTTAAACCTCCATACAAGTTTTTTACAGGAAAACATTACTTTTTCTAGGCTATTTCTATATGAAATTGTTGATAAAACCAAATTTATAAATTATCACTGAATTCTTAGATTGGTGTTATAGATATAAACAACTTTTAGTTAAACACTTATTACCACCCAATATTCGTGTATACAGTATATTCGATTTCTGTTTTAATGAATGATTGTTTATAATAATATTTACCGTATTTTTAGGAAGTTTTTCACTATTAATTCTGCTTTGCTTTCCATGTTAGTACTGATATTTTTACAGTTAAAATTAAAACAGTGCTTTTTACGCTTCCTGTTGAATCCACAGGGAATAAATAGATATATGAGTCTCTTTCGTTCGATGAAACTAATTTGTCAAATATCCGCTGTTAGATTTATTCCATTCATTTCATACTTTTCATGTTTAATAATTTTGGCAATGAATTCATTGAAAGGAAATTCAATCATGTCACGCCAGTTCGAAATTTTAGGCACAATTTTGTTCATATTTTCTCAGATTGCATGTAATATATCCATGTACCTGAATTCAACTTTTGTTCTTATCCGAAACTATATTTTTCGAAAAGGCTCAATTTTTATTGAATGAATATATGTTCATGCATGACAAGGTAGAACGAATGTTATACTGGAACTTTAGCAGGCATCATGGATTAGAAGCAGGCGATAAGTGGTATGAGAAAAAGCCACAGGAAATCATAAAAAATAAAAAGGTTAAGATACTGTGGGAAATGAACGTACAGACGAGCAAGGTGATAGAAGCACGGAAGCCATACATAATAGTGGTAGATAAAGAAGAAAGAATGGGAACTATGATAGACATAGCAGTAACAAGCGGCAAGAATGTAGAAAGCAAGTAGAATGATAAGATGGTACATTGAGTTGATAGAGGTGAGAGAGAAATTGTTGAAGGCAGTTGAAGTAGTCCCAGTAATAGTTCTAGCACTAGAGGCAGCAAGCAAGAAAATTAAGAGATTCTTGGGGAGTAGGGTGTTAGTGCAACACTGTTAGGAACAGCTAGAGTCCAGGGAAGGCTCTCAGACCCTCTGGAAACTAGTGATTTACGTGAACTGAGAGGCACATCAGCGTAAAGCTGTGAGAGGAAGGACACAATAATAAAAATAATAATAATAATACTATAATAATTTGGTATTGAAAAACCCAGACTATATCAAGAGCACGCCTTCAAACCCTCATGTACCACCAAGTCTGGATTTATAAAAGATTTTGAAAGTAAGAGCTAAAATGTTTTGTAAAATATAAAAATATATTAAATTAGAAAGAAGTAAATAGCACCAAACCATGAGTGAAATACGCTTAAGTTTACAAGAGCAACTTTCCTATCATCATTAATGAATTTCTATCTTTAGTGTTGAATTAACCAATGATACTAAATGCTTATTCGGCTTCAACACTTGTGGGCGGTATAGAAACTAACCAATTATGTAGTGTTGAAAGTATCTTACGTTTGCACCCAGTCATTTTGAAAAAGTTCATTTCCTTTATCTACTAGTTTATCAATTGTAACATTATTTGATTGGAGTGCTCGTCAACGATTTAAGAAAACTTCGCATTTCATTCGCCATGGATAAATGTTGAACAGTTTCTTCTCCATTTTCATTTCCATATTAGTGTAACAATCAGCTTCTGCAATTGTTGCAGTAAAATATTGTACTGTATTTAACAAATCAACAATAAATATCTTTAGTGAATGTAGTGACAATAATTGATCACTTGTAAATGAATTGAGTTTCATTATGACAAATCTATAATTTGTAGTGATTTAAATAAAGATTGCAATTCTTTGCTCATAAGCATGACTACATCCGTTCGAATCGATTGAGATATCATTGATTTTCTTCTTTTCGCTCTTGATAATTGTAATATGATGTTTTTTTACCAAATCAATATGCGGTTGTTCGATACCTGTGTACAACCTAATAAACCACTCTATATCATATTAACATTGTGTCTTGCAATCTAATATTCATTTAAGCTCGTCATCCACTTTTCTTTTAATATAACGCTGAAGAAAATTGTTGGATAGAAGAGATCTTCTCAACAATTTATATTCGTTCCACCCTATTAATTTGAACGTTTATGACTTTATGTTGATGTAACACTTCAGAGCGTTGTATTCGTCCACACATTCGCTTTTAGTTTCAGCAATTTCAGTGTCCATTCACTTACAGATTGTATGTTGAATCCGATTTGTACAATGCATCATTTGCAGCTATAAATGATGCTTTTCAATAAGCAAATAAATAAATGGAGTGTATTAGCAAAATTCAATTTTTTTTGTCTGAGACGTATAACTTTTTTTAACTTTCCCATTTGAAAACAGATTATGTCATCACACTCAACATTGATACTTGCGATTTGCAAGAGAAACTTTTATTTACATTTGTCCATCATTTTGGATCCAAAATCAGTGATTGTAATACAATTGTGAATGTAATTGAATATACTGTCAGTTTTTGCATCGAATATTAAATTTTTAGTAAAGCTTGAAGAAAATTTCTATATTAAAAAATTATAAAAATTTAATATAAATTGAACTGCCTAGAAAACAAAATAATATTTTGAAACAGTGCTGGAAATCAGGGATGCCTAAAAATTAATTTAAATTAATTTTCAAATTTGGAATCGTAAAAATCAATTAATTTTAATTGGTACTTTGAAAAATCAATTAATTTTAATTACTATAAAATAAAATCAATTAATTGCAATTAATTTAAATTATTTGACATATTGACAAATTCTCAATACAGTCAGAAGTTTTTCATCACAAAAACGGTTGTTAACCTTTAAAAACTTTTGCATTTGTAGGTTGATAAAAGCATGCATTGCGTAGATTGTACAATGAGAAATTGTGGTGCGAAAAAAGTTCCAACATATTTGATATTAGTTGAATAAATCTACCATTCCTTCAGGTTCTCTTTTTTTTCAGCAAATCGTTTGCATAATTCATGGTAGTAGCAATTTTTCAAAGGTGTAATATCATTAATATTCGTAACATATTGTGTGTGCTTTTAGTGAATTGGAAGGAGAAAACCCATATTAGAAAGATGTAGAGATTGTGGAAATGGTAATTAAACACAACGCAAAACGTAGATTGGCTTTTACGCGGTTGTACATAATGAAGTATTTTCCTAATAATTATTGCTAAATGAAACCAATGCACGATAAAAGTGCTGGCAGCCAGCAACAGTTGATTAACCTTGTTGAATATGTATTCAATTCATAGCATAGATTTCTAAAACAATTAATTTAATTTTGGATTCCCAAAATTAATTCATTTTAATTTTGAATTCTCGAAATCAATAAATTTCAATCAATTAATTTAAATTAATTTTCAATCAATTCATTTTAGGCATCCCTGCCGGAAATATTAGTTTTGATAATTAGAAAATTTGTTTCAACATTAGTTTTTGTGAAATAACGATGAAAATAATAAATAAAATTTTGAATTTAAAAATAGAATGTTGAAGTCTGAATTTCCCCCAATTAAATCACTAGCTATTAGTTTTAATAGCAGATGTTTGCTTGTGAAACAATTATAATTCTCAAGTGAAGACAATTGAAACTAACATGTAAAACGAATTTCTTTTGCTCGAGGTTGGCATTTACAAATTCTGTTGACCAAAGTGGCACAACGTTCGTGATGGGAAGAGTTGAGAAATTACCAATGTCAGCTGACGAACGAATATTAACACTGAGTATGGTAATTGCTCTCTGTGTATAGTTATAACTACACCATTTCTAGGTGTAAATTACAAAAACTCAATGGTAAATTATAAAACTCAAATGGCACGTGTAACTTTTCAAAAGTCAAATATTCAATAACTTGCCAGGGTAATCTGCTATTATTCGTATACCAAAGTTGCAGACCGAGGAGTCGGAGAACAACGCCTTTGTTATTTGGAACAGATAGTCAATGAAACAACAATAGAAATAGGGAACAACATCGTAGTGCGTTCTGTCCAGCATACCACAAAATTTTATATGGTTGCAATGAATAAAGAAGATATTCATCCTGGAGTCCAATATCTTTCTGCTGTAAAATACATTCACAAACACTTTTCAATGTCAATAATTGTTGTCTCAAAATATATTTTGCAATTCCCATTTTAGTTTTCTAATTTACAATTGAGGTTTTGAAATATACCATTTTTGCATGTAATTTACAATTGAGGGTTCGAAATTTACACTTAGAAATTGTTTAGAAAAGTAAATTTATGTCTGTGATCATCATTAATATGAAATTGGAATAAGCTTTTAATGCTCTAATTATTTTGAGAAAAATATTTATTTTTAAATAATAAATACAATATTAGTTAATTTATTAAACAACAAACAAGATGTCAGTCTCAAATATATGAATTTTAAAAGCGCGTAGTTCACTAATATTAGTTTTCAGAAAATTCAAAACAATTTCTAGCTGAGAGGCATCGTTCTCAGCAATCGTTTTATATTATAAACTCATTTTCAAGTAATTTTGGAACTTTTAGAAGTAATCCATAAATTTATCTGTTTTTGTATCATTTTCGGATTCCAATTTAGATGACATCATAATTTCGTCAAGTGCAATTTATTTTCTTAATCATAAAAGTTTTTCTTTTTGGACTATATTTAGAAAATATTTGCAAACTAAATTTTTGTCATGACTCATTCTACAAATTTCCAAGGATTTCTTAGTTGAATGCCACCAAATGCTACATTAAGTTTAATATAGTATTATGTTTATGTTAACAGTGCACGTACACGGAAGGGCTTTGTGTGCTAAGTGAAGAAAACTACAGAAAATATTATCTGTAGCAGAATAATAGTTGCCAGATATTAAATCATACAGACATAAATAGATTCTGACAGTTCCCAGTATTACGAAAACTGTACTTACACAATTGACAGAGGTTCAATTTTCAGTAGACTTGAAAAAGAGATTACAACAATTAAATGGTGACAAATTTCATTTGAAATTGATCAAACATTGCGTTCTCGAATATTTTACATATGTTATGCATTAGCAGGGAACGGGACAAAATTTTACAAACGATCCACTTTCTTAGTGAATCGATCGGTTTTTTCAGAGACCATGTAGAATATGAAGTTATGATGTCGGGTTATTGTCACATTGCTCAATATTTCACGCACGGCTAACAACGCGCAGATATAGAATTATAAAAATTAATTAGATGAATCGCAATGACCGTTTGTGTCAATCAGATCTCTATTCAGTTGTGTGAATGTTCTAGTTGCTCTTTCGCCGCCTAATCTCTTATTAATCTGGGATTACATCAGTCAAGTCAAATATGACTATTTTTAATGCGTTCTTGTTTTATGTAAGTGCAATAATAATGTAATTGCTAAGATAATTGTCAATCGAAGATATTAATTCAATTGAATAAACGCAAATACCTTTGAATTGATGGATTTCTTTGTGTTTTGTACGTTTGCCCTGCTCACTGTATATATAAACGTTAAAAATTAATAAGTATTTTAGTAAGCTTACGTAGTATCTGTTCGTATTTTGTTAAGCGCTCTCTTAATAATCATTGTCTGTCCTAATCATTAGTATGAATTTTGCCATAAGCTTTTATTGTTTCAATTATTTAGAGAAAAACGCTTATTTTTGTTTTAGTTAGAAAAACATGATGTCAGTCTCAAATATATGTACGTTGAAACCTACATATATTCCTCAAAAATTCAATACAAACTGAATTGGTCTAATGATGCTATGCTACAACTTCATCCTTTTGAGGGAACTATGCATAGGTTTTTTTATTAGACAGTTTTTCATAAACGTTTCCCACCAAGTGAATTACGGTCGATATTTTCTTACACAGCAAAAACACCTTATTCTCTGTTAATTTACGATGCAAAGATGCCGCAGAATTTATCATTAACATTCTTTGTCCTTCGCAATTGAAGTGGTAAATAATTATATATATATATATATANAAGTTACAAATAACTATTATATATAGCATTGTGTAAAATCATTTGGCATTAGTTGGCTGACATAACTTAATGTAACTATTTAGTGATTCTGTTGAATGCACTGACTTAAGGATTCTAAAATTGTAGCACTAATCTTCAGTTAAGAAAAATAATAATTAATTATACTGCTGTAGTCTGGCAAAACACAGTAATTCAGTGAAAAATAAAGCAGAATTTCTGTGTTTTGAATGGTTATTTCAAGTACAAATAGGAGATGCTGTGTTCTATCAACCACAAATAAACCACATTAAGGGGCCAACCTCAATAATATATTATTGTGACATGATGTAAAATTAGTAAAGCATCAGATTTTCATGAAAAAGTCCATTTTAAAAATTTAGAGAATTACTGTGTTTTGCCAGATGACAGCAGTATAGCTAATCCATTTTTCAAGAAAAACATTTGTTCAATCATGACATGATTTGCTCCAACTCTTTCTCTCTTACTTCACATTTTTCACATTTGCAAATGCTACTAATCTTACCAAATCACTCCCATTTGATTCTAATATGAAAGACATGAAGCTCATCAGAAACATCTCAGATTTTAAAAACATCATTCAAATCTATATTGTTATAATATCCATTTTCAAGTTCAGAGGGGTTGCCACAATAAGAGCCTTCATGATGGAATTTATTTGCTAAATTATAATATATTGTACATAAATTATTATTGATGTTAGAAGTATATATATATATATATATATATATATATATATATATATATAGAGGTGTTAGAAAAATCAAATGCTAAAGCTTTCACATGGTTTCAAATGCACTTTTTCAAAGAGGAATTCGACTGTGCATTTTATTTTCCTCTACCTTTAAAAAATCATACTTTTTAATGATGTACCCCAAATAACTCTTTCTGTTTTGTTCTATATATTACAAAATAGTAGTGCTTTATGACTGCTAATTTTCAAATTTACAATATATTATCAAGTGCTTGGCATAATCCAAATTTGAAATATAAACACAGCATATTTGTAAACTAAGTCATAGCAACGCATACACTTTCAGTAAGTCTACTTCAAACCATAAAAAGTAATAGGTGCTACTAGTCAATACACACGTAATAAATAGAAATCAGCACACTATATATATATATATATATATAAATCAACTAACACAAAAAAATTATAAACACGGGAAGGAAAAAGTTAGTTTCACAACGCTTAATTTTATAACTATACTAGATATTCAACTTTAGGTAAGTCTTCTTATGTTTTACACTATTCTCTTGGTTAGATGTCCCTTTATTATTGGTGTCCTTGATGTCAGATGCAATATATAAAATTCTTCAAACTCTTCATTTACATGCTTTTAACTGGAAATCGATTTCTTCGACACGTAATCCTATAAGGTTATGAAATTATGTGAAGGTCGTCACCCACCGTATTTCATCATTTTAATCAATGATAGTTTGTTTAATTAAATCCAATTTTCAAGCAACTTTAGAAGCTATTTTATTTCCGATATATATTAATCCATTTTATTAATGCGCCTAGAATGTTCAGTATAAAACAATCAAGAATAATTGTTTCTGTTTTCTTCAAACTTAAATTTTCAAGCTATAAATACCATGTATCATCATGATGTATTTTTCAATATGCAGAATGTAACATAAACTACAATTTGCAGTTTTTTTGCAATGTTGTGGTTCCTATATATATATATATATATATATGTATATATATATATCATAGATTAAAAAAAATTGGGAAATACATAAATATAAAAAAAATTTAAAAAAGATTTTGAAATAACGATTATCTACCCACCAATATTTTTTCGTATTGATTCCGTTACCATAGTTAATATTAGCATGTATTTACCACCTAGTCTGTCAAACCAGAAATGTGAAAAAGTTTTATGGAAAACAGTTGAAGATCGTCTAAAGAAATACTTAGTATTGACTGGGGAAACCAATCAAGTACTTTGAATTTCTTAAATGTTTCGGTTTCAACAACTTACGTTTCCATCCCAATTGGATGTTGTACATCCTAACAATTCTAATTACTACAACCTAAAATATGATTGCTCTTTAGGGAACAATATTATAGGCCATCTTAGATTAGTCGCCAAGTCTAAATTTCATTACACGACAAAATTTAGAAATAAATACCAACACAATCATTCTCCGCAACTCTTTGATTTAGAACTTATCTGACAAAGATTATGTTCAAAATCAACTGAAAAATAGAAGAAACACTAGCTAATATCATGAAAAAATCAAATTGAAAATCTATGTAACCAAAGGAAAATTAATGCTCTTAGCAAAATGAAACATTAGGGCCGCATTGTCATATAAAGAAAGTTAAACGTAGTAGTTAAGAAAATTAGAAATGTGCAAAGGGGAAATATTTAATGAAGGGAATAAGAGACTCAAAACATAGAAAAGCACGGTAAGTGCTATTTATATACATTTATATACCATGCAATCAGTGATGACCATCTTTATATCTGTTTAACAGATCTATTAACAGTTTGGTTAAAAACAAATGAATGAACTTTGAAATCTGTTAACAGATCTATTTAACAGTTAAATGAATTCGTTAGCGAGCACTTCTTCACGCATTATAAAAAAGACGTGAGATTTTAAATCGGATGAGAAAGTCAAAAGAATTATGAAATTTGTTAATTTCTGTTTGATGTTTAAAGAAAAAACTTCGGAATTGCCACCGTTAAGCGAACTGGCCCGAATTTTACTCTCAACCGCTAGTGCAGAACTTGAACAAATTTTTCAAAAGCATCATTTTTTCTAGAAATCGGAAAAACCCTCTTGGTTCCGATGCCATCGTATAAGACTTCCTCTTCTGTTATTCAACCAAGTGGCGTAAGAATCTGTTAAACACAACGGTTAAATAAATATTTTCTGGATTCTCTTAAATTAATCTATGCTCCCCTAAGCTATTTAACGGATTTATGAATAAATTTGTTAAACTTAGCAATATGCTGTAGACTGCGTGCAATATGTAGTAGGGTTTTGCGCTCGTAATATTTAACGTGGGAACAATCGGCCTCCACTTATATAATGCAAATGTAACCTGCCACACGCGTGGCCATCTCTAAGTCTTGAAACTGAAGCTGCGAGCGGAAGTGAACCCTTGCCTCACAAATTCATAATAATTCATTGGGAGTAGACTACTGAAAATGGAACATTAAAGTAATTGTATGTAATGAAGCAAATATTCAACTTTCAAAAATTGAAATGCTAGTATGTATGCAGTTCATTAAATACAAAGTAAATGCATATTCATATATAGTTTTATAGTAGTATAATATAGTTACCTCCGCCAAGGAGGTTATGTTTTTGGTAGCGTTCGTTTTTTTGTCTGTTTGTCTGTTAGCAAATTTTCAGAAAAAGTATTAGATGGATTTACCTCAAATTTTCACCAGAGGTGCGTCTCCGCCCAAGGAGGAATCCATTAAATTTTGGTGCTGATCCGGTGCACACAAGCTGCGTGGCGGAGGTCTGCTCTCCGAGTACTTTTTATTCTATATAGTTCTGGTGCATTTAGTGTCCGCAGACTTGTAAAAATTTGTATTTAGAGTCCATTATCTATCTATGCATTTTTCACATGAAATACCCTGAAAATTTCCATTTCTATCTTATGCATTTCATTGATTAGGTAACGTTCTTTGATTGCAACAAATATAAATTCTTATTGACATTCTGACAGGCTCTACTATAGCTTCATGCCTAGTGATTTTTGTGTAAGGCCTTGTTTATATTACAACTGACGTGAACTTGCCTCCACCAATATTTGTTTACTAATGTTTGTTTTAAACTTGTTGCTGGTTTGGAAAAGAAGTGTAATCACAGAAATCAAGACATTGACTTTTTGGGTGAATTTCCTATGTGATGTACAAATGCATAGTCACATCTTTTGTTCTATCAAATTGTAGCATTAGTGTTTTGTAGGAAGCGCTGGGAATGCCATAAATCTGTTTATTTATTACAGATTAATGTGTTGTAAAATCTTGTTAGTGATCAATTTTAAATGTGCATCTGACAAATATCTTGTCAAACAATACACTTTGTTTAAATGTGTAAACGCTTTTCAGTAATCTTAACTATTATTAATTTAAGCTAGAATAATTCCTTTGCAATTTATTTAATGGCATTTTATCAGGCTACTAGCACTTACATTACGATGTAACTTAACATCATTCATGAGGAATTATTTCCTATTAGTACTCCAGTTCTACAATATACATGTATATATATATATATATATATATATATATATACATGCTGTTAATATTCCTAGTCCCCTATAATATTTGAATATATTCTTAGCCTGATGATGTAATTTTTTTTCTATTTTATAGATATATCTGGTCATGTGCACTCCAAAAAATTACATCTGGTCATTTTTACTAAAAAGATGTCTACCGGGCCTTGTATTTAGAAAAATGTCAATTGGGAAATTTTTAAACCTTTTATTTGATATTGCGGGACTCCATAATTTGCTATGCGCTAAAAATTTTGAATGAAAAACTCGGAGGAGCCTATTGAAAATCATATCGGGGAATGTATGTTAAACATTATTACAAATTAATTTTTATTTGTTCCGTTTAAAGGTGCACATGACCAGATATCTATGCATATATATATATATATATTTTGCAAGTTTTCATTGTTTGCTGTGAATTCTTTAATTTTGCAAGCATTCATATAGAAAAATTAAAAAGATAATGCGTATGCAGTTTTATGAAGTTGTTGTAATTTGAACAATGATGTATGTAAAGATTGTACACATATACCTATTCTGTCTGATAGGCAATTTTTAATTAAATATTTTTTTGTATCTTTTTAAAAGACTTTCAATTGTGTTATTAGAAAAATTTATACGTTCTCCGTTTTGGATTGCTACGATGAGCACGATTATGGAGGTCTGGCTGGTATGAAGTGTGAAAACTTTTAATAATTTTTATTACTAAGAATATACGCATTGAAGTTTCGATTGAGGATTAACTCAATGTCAGAATTTTTTTATTGGATTTACAATCTTTTATGAATTGTATTCGTTCAACATCAATAGATGCAAAAAAGCACAAAAACTAATTATGTATGAAAAAAATAATGTTCACTACTAATTTTCCCAGTGATTAGAAAGAATAAATGATGTCATTTTGTGGAATCAGAAAAGCGTGCAATTTGTCAAGTAACTGAAAAAGAAATAATATCGTAAGTTGGTACTCAACTGAGGTTCGAATCTTCGAGCTTCCGACTATTGAAGCCACAATATTGTTTGCCTGTCAGATTGTTTTTTTTGGTCATAATTAATTCTATATTACTGAAACAAAACATTCTAATTTGCGTATAAATAAAAAACCTGATGTGGAGTATGACCTCATTGTTCTTCCATGAGTAGTTGAGCCAATATAGGCAGAAGATGGCCTTTTATGGGTGAGTTTAAAAGATATCATCTTGTCATTTTTAAATTGAGGTCTATCATTTCACATCTCTCGTGCGAATATATATTAAATGGAATCGAAACGCAAGAAAAATATTGTTGACACTGGCATTCCCTCGACTTTGATTGACCTTGAAACTAAATCTATTATGTACGTTACAATTGTATTAATAAGAGTTTATTCACAATGTCCGTCATGTTTTCTCAGAAAGCATTGAAAAGCAACTCATTTGAGTAAGAACTCAGTGTTTTTGATTTAGATATTAATCAATAGTGTATAAATTCGCTAGCGATGTCGATTAAATATATTATTGTGCATTACATTTTTTGGGAAAAAGCAGGTTTGTTATAATTCGCTTTCCTCTACTCCACATGTTTTAATTACTAAATAATTGCGTGGGCGTCTTAATTTACTGTGAAAACGAGCTCATCTACTTTTTACGATTAAGATTCGTTTTTAAGTGCTTCAGTAATCGAAGATATTTTATTTATAAGTGATGCTATTCGTATAGCATATCAAAGCATTGTATTCACTTTTTATGTATACTGTTTTATATGTATTGTTTAAACTGTGAAGTTATGAATGAATTTAAAAGTTTGAATTAAGCGTTCTCCAAAACGTGATAAATGCGGCGAATTTTAGGTTCATTTATATCCACATCTATGATACTTGGTAAAAAAACTTTTCCAATTTCCGGTTTGCTGCACCCAAGTTAGCTATGTTAGAAAGTTCTACTATAATCTACACACTAACATTGAAAATCCTAGATTGAAATTTAGAAGAGTATGTATTATTAATGTAAAATTTCAATTTGAAATTGTATTGTTAACGCATCGCTTTTATCGTATATAGCATTCACTGCATTTGGATTGACTTGTGTGAATTGTTGCGTAATTGTCAGTTTTTTTAATTGTTTCCAATATCTAGGCCCAAGCCCTGTGTATGTGCATCTCTGGGTTATAAATGTATATTATTTAACGAATCATATGCGATTGTGCCTATTTGATTCTGTGGTTCCTTCTGAAAATGCGTTCTTTAAAGTTCGCTAATTCGAAATATTTACGACCTTGTGAGAAAGAAACGGTATGTAGTAGATTGACTGTTCATTTTATGTTCTTTTATAGTTTGAGCAATGAGGCAAATAGCATTTTACTGTTTCGCAATCATCTAAGATCAGGGTATTTATGAGATGTATTTTCAAAAGATAGTTGGTCACTTATTACCATCACCTGTGGATCGGGCTGGTTGTTTATCTATACTGATAGTCTAAGATTCTACTTATGGTAAATTTAAATACACTTGCAACAAATCATCCTATTATTTGCTGCGATAAAATCTAATGTATTTTTACAGCACTGGCACGCTTGATGCTATTGTAAAGGATAGTTGTAATTATATTAGAACAATTTTTATAGTTTTAGAAATATAATATCAGTTGCCAACGGCAAGTAACCTCCGCCGTTTCTACTGATTTCCGGTCATTGCATGACTTCTATTGAAGATGTGGTTCTTTCGTTATATGCAGTTGCGTTAATTTGTAGTTGTTGATAAATGTCCACAATATGAACAGGCACTAAATTTTGATGGAAATTTTAGAGTATGTTGCATTAGCAAAATTAGACACTACAAATAATTATTGAATCGAAACCAAATTAACGGTGATTGCGTTGTCACATTGTATAAATATTTTAGTTGTCAGACACATATGTTGATATGTTTGCCTCTGCGGCAACACATGCTTACATGTTGCTATTGATGAAACTGCTACTAAGATAACAGTTTTTAATCTCACTATCACTCTTAATCCGTAAAAACTCTTGCTTCTACTATGAGAGTTTTATTTTTTAACAGTTAGACAATGTTAAAATAAATGTCGGTTAAATGAAGTATGGGGTAACAAACTTACTCCAATTTAAAAGTGCTTAAAACTGTATAAATAGATTTTTACATATGAAAATTTGAAAATTCCTTCTTTAGATTTTAAGCAAAAGCAATTTTTAGACACTTCGCATAAAAATCTAACTTTAATTTGCATGATAACTTTACAATTGAAAATTTTGATCCAAGAATTGGAGGCTGATTAAATTTATAACGGTTAACTTCTCCAAGAATCTCACTTTCAAGAAACTTGACCCACTGACCATAAACAATGTTTTGAATGCATTTGGCCCAGCAAATAAAATTTCAAGCTCAATTCGACTCTCAATGTAAAACTTTTGCCCTTTATTTCCCCGCAGTTATTTCAATTAGTTTTTTCTGCAATAAGCATACAATAGGAAAAGAAGGAAAAATTAGGTTACATGCTTAGTAATTTGCTTAATTTAGCCAGGGAGTAATATGTTAATCTGTTTATCCTATATACCCTGTATTTTGAACTAGACAGTAGTTAGCTATAATACTCATTCGCATACACATCTTGAAAAAATTAAATAATCTGTCTAATAGTGACACCTTTCCATCAAAATTAAATTTGCCTGTAAGAACAATGTATACAACCAAATATTATATATGCAACCACAAATAGAAAAACGCAAACACTTCCTATAATTAACTAAATTGATACCTTCGGACACGCTCACATAATTATATGAAATTTAGATGGTTTGATCATGTTTCGACCGCACGGCACCTGGCCCCAACTGTTCAAGCAGTAACCATTGTTCGCGGGTAACTCGCAAGCAGCCTGTGAGGCGGCCTTCCCCAAGCTCAACTCTAATATATTCAAACAGCATCGTGATATTCTAAATAGTTACTCATTGATTGTGTGGTTAGAATGAAGAAGATAAGAGTGATTTATGTTTGACGATAAGTTTCTCATATATAACGAATTTGACTACATTTATCGTTATCATTTCATTCACCTTGATTTAGAAAGTCGCCTTATTAATGCTAATCTTATCTTCATCATGCTAACCCAAAAGAATGACGATCCTCGTTTTTCTAAACTGCAATCATGTACCTTATGAACTCCAGATACTTATACAATCAAATAAATGCTTCAAGCTCAGGTCTATCTACGTGCTTCCAATGAATTCAATGCTTCTCTAAATGAATCAGTCTCACTAAATTTTTACGAGTTTACAATTATGTATAGCAGTCCTCTAAGATTTCATCCATAAACATATTTATAGAATAAGATGGTTTCACAACCTGTAAATGGTTTGGTACACCGAAATATATATGAATAACGTTCCGCGATGACTCTTTCCCAACTGGATTGTTTATTTTATTGGAAATTGAAGGCCAAAATCTGTTTAATGAACCAAGTTGCACCTCATCTTCCTAATAGCTAGTCGAACTTTGAAGATTCATCTGTATTTGAGGTTTGATTGTGATTTTCAATGTTATCTAGCTCCTCTTCTCATATATATTAAATTCAAATTCCTGGACTCCCTAAACTTGATATAGTTTTTTTCGCAGATTGTCTTCTTCACATAGCAACTAAAATATGCTAAAAATCATAGCATACAAACACTAAAAAGTTTTAGAATTTCACAATAGAGATGTTTCTTTAGTTTAAACTAAATGAATACTAATAAAACTTTCATGAAATAATAGCATTAGGGATTTTCAAGCATGGCATTAATATAACAAATTAGCAATCATCTCAAAGCAAGAGTTTAAGCTGATTTCTTTTGGGGTAAAAAAGTTATCTCAAATTTAGACTTAGGATAGCCCCCATATTGTGCAGGCAAAAAGCTCCTAAAAATGTGGAAAAGTCACAAAATAATGGGTTTTTCCTCTTTGATTTGAGCTCAAAATCCTATTCTAGTTGTTCTTGGGGTAACAAAATTACCCTAAACTTAGTCTAACCGTTAAATGCGAACCCATACCCATTACGAGCTTTATATATGAAATTTTTTTAAACTAAAATACCAATTTTATTTAGCTGTTGCACTCACAATTTTACTTTAACACTTTGAGGCCCATCAGGGAACTGAAGCTGCTTCATTAGTAAAAACGTATGATTTGCATTAAGCAGATACTAAAAAATACCCTACCGCCAAAATTAAATGTTGAAATGCCTCTATAACGCTACAGTATGGTGCTACATATATGTACCTGCAGTCTTTAAGAGGAGTCCATTCATGATTGCCAAAAACTGAATGGCAAGTAATTAGGATCAATATAATATTTTTAACACATTGGTTGATAAATGCCCTTTTTAACTACATGATTCGTTTAATTATATTTATTTCCGGATCAGTAATCAGATTGATCAAACAGGAACATCAAATAGAAGAAATAAAAGCTTGAGGGGAGCAATTAGCAATATATAATTTTTAACTCAAATTGTTGATACACGCCTTTTTTAAACCACATGGTTCGTTTAATTATATTTATTTCCAAATCATTGATCAGATTGAACAAAAAGGAATATCTTGTTCGAGTAGAAAAGACGAAAAGTTTGCGGAGCAATTAGCAATTTTTCTGAAACTTTATTATTATATTATATAATATTAATTTGCCATTATCATAAGATTATTCATCAAATAGAAAAAATAAAAAAAGCTTGAGAGGAGCAATTAGCAATTTGGCTGAAAATTTATAAATATATTAACTTGCCATTATCATAAGATTAGTCATTCAGTATACAAATAAACTTTGACTTATAGCAGCATAGAAACACGAGTTTGTTTATGTGAACCATATATGTACCACCAAGCTTCAAAGGTTGAACTGACTATTAATAATAGTAATAATAATGTAAGACTTTATTCACCAAGTCCAAGCGGAAGTTTGTAGACTCAAAAAAACAACAATTTTAACCAAAGTACGTGATGTTCAACTATTATTTATTCAATCAGCAGTGACGCTGATATGCTTTATGTATTAAACATGTTTACTATAACCTAAGCAGTGTAAGTAAAACTCGTGAATATGCTCTTTAACAATATATAAAAATGCATAATAATAATAATTTAATTATAATAAGTATAGGTCTTTTATTTTTAAGAAAAATCAACTTATTTGATGATAGACTATGAGGTTTTCTCTTTCCCTATAAATTGTAAGTTATTGATATCATGAGAACAGTTTACTTCTATCTCATTAACGATGTTTTAAAGAAAATTATAAAGGTAACAAAACGGCTGATGAGTTCAGCTGTATTTGCAAATTCTGTGAACAAACAGACTCTCGGGCACTTGAAAACTATACAGAAGCACAAAAACACATTCATGTTATTCAAAGCGCTTTTTTAAATATTTAGATCAGACTAGGTCTGAGGCAATTTTTAAGAATTTTGACTTGTACTGCGTCTAATTTTACATTTCGATAGGGGTTGATGCAGTTGTATTATTCTCATCAATTTTGAAGAAGGAATTCAACTTCTCTAATTCGTTAATATATAGATGCCTGTGTCACCTATCATCATAGCATTTGCAAAATTCTTTGCATTTTAGCCTAAAAGTGGAGTGTTTTATATTGCAAATCCAATACAATGTAAATCAAAAGTTACTTTCAATAACGACTAAAGTAAAAAATTGGCATTTCAAGGTTGTCGCTTAACCGGTTAAAATTGTCTTAACAGGTTAATAAATCGATAATCGGTTATTACATTTCAAATTCGTTCAAAATTATATCAATTCTAATTAATATAAATAACTGGAAATTGGTATTAAATTTTTTAAATGTTTCAAAGACCTAATGACGTAGAAGCTTTGATATGAAATGAAAGTGCTTGTAAAAGGAGGAAGCCTCTTTAAAAGAATTCCTTTGATAATATATACATGTAATGCATTTCAAGTATTGCACTCTTGGTAAATTATAGGTTATTGATAAATCGATCAGATTTATTTAAATGTAAGAAAGAGTAGTGTTAATTAAATAGCAACCATTGTAGTATAAAAGCTTACATTTAGTTCTTGATGGAAAATGGTCTTCAATTTATACTTTCGTGGTTGTATTTTCGATCAGCAATTTATCTATTGTTGCTTTTAAATAGCTGTTACATTTTTATTTGGCGGGATTTCACTTCTTATTTATTTTGTCGCAGATAATGGAATTATTCAAAGTAAACAAGATATCGACTATAAATTACTCTTAAATTTAGTTTCAACGTCATTCTGTAACATGTTTACCAATTCAAATGACAGTTTGGATTTTGATGAATAGCTCTTTAAACTTTTTTTCAAACATTCGTGTAAAAAGCATTTTATTGTTTTATAAATGATTCACACGTATGTGAGCTAGTTTGGGATAACAACGTTTATGACCAGATCCATCTTTAGGTGCCATCTTTTTTTGTTCATGAGGTGTGTTATACATTATCTATCAACATCGAATACCATAGCTAATTAGCACCGGTCTGGTCTGATCACTGAGTCAAAATAGTCACTTAAATTGATCCGAATTTTTAAAAGTTTAGTTAAGTAAACTATTATTATCAACAACAGTCTTAATCATCTTTGGACAAATTTGCTCAAACTATTGTAAATGAGAGCATATCGAATTTTTTGTGTAGGCTTATTACAGAAAATTAGCATCTGTTCTGGTGGATACCAATACCGTAGTAGTCCAAGTCATAAGGCCATGTCGTTAAGGCAGCATTTACTATGATTTCCGGATCTGAAAATCTTGACAGGGTGATACTTCTCATATATATATATATATATAT